>VOMN01010993.1:0-33561 GCA_014899125.1 Orchestia grillus
TGAAAAAATTTCTGCCCAATTCCGTCCCCAAGATCATGTCACTAGAATTGTAATAAATTAGTACTTTTTTATTACTCGCGCACCCAATCCCACCATTGCATTCTTTTTGAAGGCACTAAATTTTGGAATTCCATTCCTCCAAGCATACAACAAAATACCACATTCAGATCATTTAAGACTAATCTTGAGGCCTATCTTTTTTCGTTGTATTGAAAGAATATGCGTAAACCTGTGTACATAGACATAAAAGTATATACGTACAAATATGTTGTTTGTATGTAGTCCTTCGCTCGATTTACTATCTCATACCACTCTTGTAACTTTAAACTACTTCTCTTTTTCATAAGAGTATACATACGTTCGTGAACGTCGACCTATTTTGATATATGCTCAAATATGTGTATATATGTAGTCTTTCTTCTAAATTGCTAAATTCATACCATGTTTTGACCCTAATATTGTATTTTTACCCACTCAGTCATTGTAACTTACATACCTGAGTGAAACCTTAATTTGTTATTAATCATTGATATGGTGTAAATTAAAGGCTTTCATTTCTATACAGGTTGCCCTAGAAGCTTTGTAGCCTATTCGGGCACAAATGTAGCATGCGGTAGCATGACACTCCTAGCCAGTCTATTTGAAGTTTAGTTACTTATAAAAGATCAGTAACGTAATTCTAAAATTCTAGAATTCAATCCACCAACAAAGTGTTCTAAAAATACAAACGTTATTTTTGGACGACATTCTACATTAATTTAAACTTTCTCAAAGTATTTCATCAGAAATTTATTTTTTATTATTTTACAAGCAAGTCGGAGTGAGATCTTGGTTTAGAAACCATTTCACCCGCAAGGACAGCACGCTACCGTCTTGCTGTCATCTTGGTATTCGTTCGAGCAACTTCATGGTAGACGCAGTACTCGGTCCTTCGTATCTCCTCGTATCTCTTCGCGTCTCCTCGTCTTAGAACTTCAAGCAAGCAACGCCCCTTACTGGCCTCCTTCTAAGTTTTTCCTGGCGTACTCGAAATCTCTCGCTCCCCGTGTCGAAGCCACCAACTAAATGCACCACACACGAACTCAATCAACCACACAATCACGCACCACGAAGAAAATTATTCAGTCGGGATCAGACTCGAATCTTCACTACGCTAATATATGAGTTAAGTTATACGTTTAGACTCCGGTGTTTCTCTATCCATCCTGACCAAAACGAACGTAAAACAACCGCTCAGACCCCACGTAAAACACATGTGGTATAAATCCTGATCCCGGTTCTCCTTCATTTCTCATTTGATTGCAAACCTGTACCTGATGTAAAGTACTTGTGGTAAATAATTGTTTAAATGTAAAAAAATATGCTGATGATCTAGAATGTGGCCTTTTTTGTCCAGATAATCTAATAACCTTTATTAATTCCAACACGCATTACCGTTGGGTTTTAAATGCCTTACGGTAAAGGCCTTTACATGCCTGGGGTGGTGGGAGATGTGAGGAATGTGTGGTTTAAACTTCCTTTTCCAAGGGAAGTACCCCGCAGTCACATGAAAACGCCTCCCTGAGCCGAATATCGAACTCAGGTCCTTTCGGTTACGAGACCACCACGCTACCACTATGCCACGGAGCCCACCGAGCACTTTAATAAACGGGTGAAAAACCAAGCCCTCTAAAGGACAGAACCAAGGAGTGCTCTCTTTGAAAAAAAAAGTTTTCACATCATTTGCGTGTCAGCACTTAAGAGGGATTAAAAACCTAACTATCTTCTGTGTTTCAACTGTGTTGGAATTAATATAGGTATTGATTATCATACGTCATGTATTTTTAAATGTTTGTAGATATTGGAATCTCCAGAAAGTTCTATGAAAACTTATATAAATACTGTTCTGAAACTAGAGTTCTGTATTGAAATCATCATTAAAGAATTGTGATACCAAAAATTACTGAGAGTACGATTTTTACCTTAGTTTTAGGGTAAATTTCCTTGTATTCGGGTTTAACAACAATTATTGCGTCACAGTAGTGATTTCCTTGTATTGAGAGTGTTGTCTGGTGACGCTGAGTCTCAAGCAAAATTCTTTGTTTGGCGACTCTCACAGGAATTGTATTACTGATTAAAAAAAGATAATAAATTGAAGTTGTGTAATAAATTTGGTGAAATCTGAATACAATTAATTAAAAATGGGGGCAGTTTTGGGAGTCTGTGGTGCATCGCAGGTCAGTTTTTAATTTTAAAAATCGAATTAAAAGTTGGTCACCATGTAAGTAGGCCCTATTAACCAACTTTAAGCTTGAAATTTGAATATATTTTGACAGTAAAATTTTTATTCCCATTGTTCATCCATTGAATTGTGGTTACTGAAGTCAATCATTATTTTGAAATGATTAAATTATAAAAAAAAAATTTTTTCAATTTGTAAACCTCAATTCATTTATAGTGATATATATATATTGCTGATTGATTTAATAGCAGCTACTCTTATGTAATCGTAACATAATAGTTTGTGAAAAAAATTCAGGAATCATGTTTGCAAGTTTTTCAACCAAGAACTTTGAAACTCTTACAGTCTATTAAAACTAAGGATTTAATGATTAGATTTTTGAGCTACTTTTGAATAATTTTTATTTGAAAATCAATATTTTATAGAGATTCATTTATATAATTTTAGTTCTGCATTGTTTGAAATGTAGCCTAAAAACTTTTTACTACAAAGTTTATCTTGTTTCTATTTTATTGAGAGTTTGTAGTGTGCAGTGACTGCAGTCACAGTGAGAGTTTGTGTTCCCTTGGGCACTGCTATTCCTGTGCTGCTTGTGTACCTGTTTCCTTGCTTGAGCAGTTCTCTTAGGTACTGCATGACCCAGTTTACATTCTGGCTGGAGCAAATAAATTGGATTGGCTGTGCAGTGGGGCAATACACTCTGTATTCTTGCTTTGTTTAGGGAGTAGTTTAATGCCTTGGGGTCGCAGCACTCTTGTGATGTGCGTGCACACCCACAGTGGCTGTAAGCCGCCAACATAGGTGTCTGGTTGGAGCCTTGGTCTTTGATCTGTTGCCAGATCCTTGTTTTTAATACCTGTGATAAAATTTGCTTTTATATTTTTAAAGCAGTAAAATTGCAGTTTAACTATTTGGTTACAGATGGGAAGCTTTGACAAAAAAGAATTTGAGATCTAAGAAACTAAGTATTATGAATCTGAATCTAGTTTGTTTAGTTCTACTCTCTTGTTGCTTCTGCCAATAGCATCTATTAAGTTATTTCAATACAGGTAACCTTTGAAATAATTCAAATATTATCATCATCTGAAGCAATTTTAGTAAAGTTTGGTGTCACAAAGCATTGTATATGCTGTGAGTTACAGCATATACAAGTAAGTTACAGCCTACAACTCAAGAAACCACTATCATCAGTAGCATTACAATCAAAAACAAGTCAGTTGATTTATAAATTTTATTAAAAGTGAAAACAGATCCCTATTATTATTGTAAAATAGTCAACACTTAATGTTTTGTGTATTGCTTGAAAATTTTTTATGTGTGATTTGTGCCTTTTTCACATCTCTATGTACTATTTTTTAAGAATACTGTCATACTTGTCTTCATGGCTCATTTAAACAATAAATAATTTTTTGTTGGAATGCTATTTACTAGAATACTAAAAGTGTCTGTGTTACAGCTAGCCATGTGTTGCGGGAGTGCAGCTTGCAGCTTGTGCTGCTCTGTCTGCCCATCCTGCAAGAACAGCTCATCGTCTCGCATCATGTACGCTCTGCTCCTCCTACTCTCCACCATAGTAGCTTGCATCATGCTCAGCCCTGGCTTGCAAAGCACTCTTGCAAAGGTAAAAGGTTATTCAGGCATTCATTCCTAGTGGATTTCAATGGTTCATCACTATTTATTATGTAAGATCTATGAGGTAGAATGTAACCAGGTTGTATGATTAAAATCTAAAGATCTTAAAGAATGAGCTCAAAAACAATGAATGTGTCCTGATTTCATAAGTTTTAGTTTTCTATTTCCCCACATCATTTTTTTAGGTTTCTATTGACAATTTTAAATATTCTTTGTTAAAATTCAGTGTAAATAAAAAGAGTACCCTAACTAGTTAATGAGTTTAAACCATATGGTTTTATAAGGAGGAAGAAAATTTAGGTCACTTTGTGGGATTAGCAAAGATTGATTTCCTCTCATTGATTTTTCTCATTGATTTTCTCAATAAGCCATGTAAAATTGTCAAATTTTGTTACAAAACAATACAGTTTAAAACTAAAATTCTTAGACTTGAGCTTAAAAATCAATATCAAATCTTATTGCCAGTGATGACTAGGTATCCTTGTACAGTGATCCCTCTCACTTATTAGGGTTATGTCTCAGACCTACAGTCAAAGTAGGAATTTTAGCAAACTAGAAACTAGATTTTTTTCTTTAGAAATTTGAAGTACACTACTTTATTTTGATGCTAAGCGTATATGATTCCTTCTTAAGGTGAAAAATTGAGTTTATTATAACTGAAATAAATTTTTCCAAGTATAAAGAAGTCTGAGTGGCCACAAAACCCCCAAAATCGAGAATTCTTTACAATATAGGTAAATACATATGTTTTAAATATTTATTGAAAGCCCTGGTACGACCCAGTAGGAGAGATCACTATATGTCATCAATCTTAAACAACACATATCTGCTGTAGAGTAGCAAGTGATCTTATGTGAAAATCAATTTACAGACCCATTTGTTATCAACTGAAGAGCATCTTGAGCAACAAATGGTTTCCGTTAATGGTGTATCATGTGGGACAATTGAAAATAAAACGACTTTAATAGCTTTATACTGTAGTTATTATAGGTTGCTGTGTGTGTTATCACATAATTAAACTTTATGACTTTGAAATTTTGTGATAGTGTAAGATCTAGAATGTTTCTTATTTGCTGTAGTTTTGACTCATTATTGAAGGGATGGCCACTATAGGCAGAATAGATTTGAATGATATAGTATATGTTTGTGTAAGTAATTTATGCAGCTTCGTTGGACACTGAGGATGAGAGAGATGCACTGTATTTGCTTGATGACAGGGGTAAATAAATAGTGCTACAGTTATTCTGCAATAATCTGTGTGACTTGAAGAAAACCCATCATATCAAGTTGCCAAAGTTGTACATTGAATGATTTGTTTAAGACTGTTCCTTCATGTATATCTTTTTTTCTATTATATCCATTTCATTTTTTCCATGCGTCCACCACCATATTTTCACCACGTCCTTCACAGTTGTTTTCCTATTTTATCCCCAATGTGTCACCACATCTCCATTCCGTTATCTGCCATATATTTCCTACACCCATCATAAGTTTTAAATTGCATTTGACGACATTTTTTCATTGTTTCGTCCACTATTTTTTCGCATCTCCTTCACTATTTTATCCCCTCATCCTATTAAATGGCATCTACTTTAGATAGTTATTATTTTGTGCAATAAACTTATTTTAGTTCACTCACAAAGTGCTTTAATTATGCGGTTTACTTTTTGACAGGTTCCATTTTGCAGTGATGGAAGCGGTTCTTCTTCTGCATTTTCCTCAATCCAAGATAAAGTAACAGTTGACTGTTCCGAGGTGAGGACCTATTCTTGAGTATCAAAGTTCTAATTTAGTAGATTGGCACAATAGCACGTGTATCAGAAGCCATTCGTATGAGATATTTGTGTGAACTCCATATGTTTTGAGAAAGGTCTGGTTGGTGGATCTGGCTATCAGTGGCAGAAACATCTGTAGCCATTCTTGAATGACGATATCAAGAATGTGTCTGTAAAGTTAGATAGCAGATTGAGTGTGTAATCCCGTCCAAGTTGTTAAGAAATTCACACTTCACCTGCATTGCACAGAAAATGTATGCAGAGCTGGAGAAGGTGTTACCGCGCACACTATTGGCAGGGGGTGTGGGATAACGCCTGTTTCTTTTTGCTTTTCTTCTTAGCATGAAACTAGTATTATTTGATCGGGTAATCACTGGTCACGAGAAGTGGATTTTTTAAGACGCTCCCAAGCAAGTCGGACATTGGTTCCAACTCTAGACCCTTTGCTCCCCCCCACTACAAGACCAGATTCAGGTGTGTTTACCATCCGTGCATACCTGTACATTCAGTAATTTTATCGTATTCGTTAAGCTGTGAAGAAAATGACAACGTTAGTTCATTACATGGTGTACTGCTTCTTGTAATGGGCAGCTTGTAGTGAAGGATGACAGGGATGTTATTGTGCAGCTTTTCTTTGAATTTCTGTGCCACCCACTGTACTCCCGGAGCCTTGTATCGACTCCATACATCTTTCATTCCCTGAACGACTACCTTTGGAGAAGTCCTTCGTAAATGAACGAGACATCCATGTCCCCAGTGCGCTCGATGTTTACCACCGAAACAGTGTGCATCTTTAGGCAAATTGGAATATGGTTCTGGATACCGATTATTTCAGATCTAACAGCAAGTTACGTTAGTTAACAATAACACTGTTGTATGTTTTTTTCTGATAATTAACCACTGCTACTACTTTTTGTGGTTACCGTGCAGTGTACTAACTAAACATTCCAAGTGGACCTAAATTGCCTTGGTATGTGATACCATTCCTTCCATTCTACCCTACGAGCTAGCCATGAACATGTGTATATATATCTAAACAGCTCGCCAGACCTCGTAAGATATTCATCATTGCATTTTTGTACATCGCATGCTCCATTAATGGAGTATTAAAATGCGGAAGCCAATGATGACGCCCTGCTGGTTCTGTGTTGTGCAGCTGGTGGGATACTTGGCGGTGTACCGCGTCTGTTTCGCCGTGACTCTCTTCTTCGTCGCCATGGCGCTCATTATGATCGGAGTCAAGAGCAGCCAGGACTTCAGGGCGGGCATTCAGAACGGGTGAGAACATTATTTTGTTGCTATCGATTATTTTACTGAATTTGTGGAATTTCTCTGACAATTATGGTTTACCTTTGTTTTTGCAAGATTGTGTGGAGGGTTTATAAAATTTCAATGTATGAAAACATTGAAAATATACTTCACAGTGCCCTGATGGATCATTTTAGTGTTACTGTTCCTATTTTGCTTATTTTCCCCTATCAAGGGGGGAGGCTCTGGGTTTTCGCCGGCAATAGTCAAAGGTTTACTTCAACGTGAGTGCAACCAATGGTAACATGATTGATACAGAATTGAAAGCTTGCGCCATGTATTTGACTTACTTCTGGACATCATTTTATCCTGTTAGGTATGCAACGTTCCACCATCATATATTGTAATCAGAAAATTACATGAATGCAAAGCTAGTTTCTGTTGAGAATGGCCTTAGCACTGATTTTCGATTACTTTATACATTGCTTTAATCTAAACTTATTTATTTCAATAGATATATGCCCAAAGTCGTACCTACATAAGCAGCCCTGTTATTTGATGACCTTTACCATACGAGACTGTCACCACCGAGCTGCTCCGGACGACTTCTATTTGTTCAAAATGTGAGCGCCCTTCAATTTGCTCTTGTAAACATTAACGAAACCTGAGTGTTTGCAGAGAGCTCTTAAGCCTCAGTTAAAGCTTTTAAGATCTGCTGACTTGAATTTGAGAACATGATCATGTGGATTTGTAGGCTCCATGGCATTCTGGATAGCGTGATGGCCTCGCAGCCGAGAGGACCAGGGTTCGAACCTCGGCTCAGGCGGGCATTTCACGTTAGCAGGGAGTACTTCCTTTCGAAGAGGAAGTTTAAACCACAAATTCCTCACCACGCCAGCAGTTGTAAGGCGTTGAAAACCCAACGGTAAAACATGTTACAATTAATAAAGGTTTTTTTTCAACTATTTCTGAAGTGCTATTCTTTGTACGCAGCATCACTAGTGTTTTACTTCAATTCATCGCGTTATTCATAATGACCCCCTGAAATCAGTGTATGGATTTCATGACTCACATCATTTTATTGTATTTTTATCGAGGTTTAAGAGAATCTGATTTAATAATTTATCTCTGGCAGATTTTGGGGTCTGAAGTACTTGGTCGTGATTGGGACTATGATTGGAGCGTTCTTCATCCCTCAGGGACCGTTTGGCCAGGTTAGTGGCGGCTGCCTTCAGGCAAACACTTGTGTGCGTCTCTCTATGATTGCGTTATAGCTATAGATGTGCACAGCGTCACTTTATAAATGCGGTCGAGCTATAGATTTGTACAGCATCATTTTGCGTTCCAGGCATAGATGCGCATAGTCGTTTTCTAAAAGCATTTTAGACGTGAATGTACATTGCGTTATTCTTCTACATGTTAAGCTTCACAGACCTGCATGAGGTTTGATATTAAGTGTGGTCAGCTGTGAGCGACGTTTTACTGATAGAAATTGTATTTTTTGGTACTTCCAGTGCGTCAGTGTTCAGTTCAACGTCTTGCCTCGATTCTGTCGTTATATCGTTGTGAAGTTTGATTTTGGTGTTCGTAATTTTTGGTGAAGTATAACTGAAAGATTATTAAAACTTGATAATAATTTGATTGTTTCTTTTCGCCTGAAATACGTTACGATATTTTCAACAAAAATATGATTATTGTTCATAAATGTTGTTTTTGAAGAAATTTGGCAGCCAAGTTCGCAGATGATTTAGTAATCTGTATCTGGTAGTTAGTGCCTAACTTCTGGAACTCGTTTTACTTAAATTCACGTGCCAAGTCGACGATTGTTCTGTTTCTGAATTTTGTTTCAATTTCATGTTAACTGCATCTATTTATATTTTTTGCATGTATTCAATTTACATGTATTCATAATTTATTTCGTTATTTATTTTTTAATTCTTTATTGAAACGTTCAATTATTTATTTGTATCATCCTGGCGTTCATCTTACAGAGGCAAAAAATGAACTTCTAGCTATTGTCTTTCATTGCAGGTGTGGATGTACTTTGGTCTCGTGGGCGGGTTCCTGTTCATCATCATCCAGCTGGTGCTCATTATCGACTTCGCTCATTCATGGGCCGAGTCTTGGATCGAGAGGCTCGAGGAGTCTGAGAGCAGGGGCTGGTAAGTGCTTAGAGGCCTCGCTTTGTTCCGAACACCGATGTGTCACTCTGAAATTCCTGCCTTCCCCAGTTATGTCATTTTTAGCCAAGATGCAGTCGAATTTTTAGAGTGGTCGACTATTGGTACTATTCAGAACTAGTGAAGCCGTGATAGTTCGGGACTTACGTACATTGCGTGCGTTGTGAAATACTTTTTTTGGTCTTGTGTGATCATTATTTAGTTTCTTTTAAGCAAGGAAAGTAATTACAATCATGAGTAACAGAAATTATCGTAAAGGTTCAGTGACATTTTCCACTGCTCCTAAATCATTTATGAATCTATACATATAGTTCTAGCTAAGCCTTTGGGACTTCTGTCTTTCGTGCCCACGCTTTTGTATCTGAGTGATTAGAATACTTACAAATCCCCTTCAAAGTAGGGCCCTTGTGACTGCGCCCATTTACTCCTGCGGTCCTTCTTTCGCTGGAAGCAGTTCTGGAAAGCTTTAAAAATGGTGCAAATCTGTTCCGTCGCTTTGTCTGTGGTCTCCTCGCAGGTTCTAAAACGGAACCTTTTTTAAGGCGTTGTCTTTATCTTGGGGAACAACCAAAAATCAGGCGAGGCCATGTCAAGTTATTATGGAGCCTGGCGAACCTGCGGAATACCATGCATGGTCAGGAAAGTCTGGACCAGGTGTGGCGAATGAGCCTGTGGATTGCTGTGATGAAGGTACCAGCTGCTCACGGGCCCACAGATCAGGTCTCCAGCGCCCAACTGCATTACGAAGATGAAGGACTTTTCGTGGGTACTTCTTGTTGATGGTCTGGTGCTTACTCATAATGGCACAATGTCCGGTAGTCAAAAAACCAAGCAGTATTACCTTCACTTCGCTTCGAACCTGTCGTTCATTTTTTAGCCTTGGGAAATGTGCCAATCTTCAGGAACTGAGGATACCCCTGCCTCACGCATTTGGTCATCTTCGAGGAAGTGTCAATGTGACGAGCACGTGTTACATGGAGCCGGTCTCTGGCAGCTATTGACTCAACCAGCGGTGCTGCGGGGGTACTACTTTGTATGTGACCAACTTTGGAAAAAACTATTTTTTTTCTATTCACTCATGCGTAGGAAGGTCCTTTCTGCGAATACGCGCAGTTGCTATACTCGCATCATCCTTCGTTAGCGTGAAAAGAAATGAGGCTGGGGACCTTTTGTACAGATCTCGTACTCTCAAAAAGCAAATGATACCTGTGTTTAATGTCAGTACTTGCAGCGTGTGACGATATCTGTGTGGCAGGTATTGTGCCTTGTTCTCCGCATCGGTGTTCAACTACGCCGCCTCCATCACTGCCGTAGTGCTCTTCTTTGTGTACTACACCGTGGTGAGTGCGGCTGTCGAGTGTTCCATTGCTCGCGTCAAGGTTTGATCTAATGCTAGATTAACTGAACGACGCAGAACTGGAGTTCTTCTTCAGAGGGAATGCTGACAGTTTGACCAGCACTAGCAAAAGGGAAGGGGAAGTCCTAAGCTTCTGTTGCAAGCTTAGCTGGTTGCCTGATTCGTGATTACTTCTAATATTATTTCGTAGCGATTCTGTCTACACCACCGGTTGAACTGCGCTGCTGTATAGGGACCACAGATACAATGCGTATCAATAACCGTATGAGTATAGGTGATATATTGAAAATAAGAAAATTATCGTAAAGGTAATTTAAGAGGAAATTATTTATCGGTATGTTATTCTACTAAAGAAGAAGCAGTAAATTCATGCCTTTTTACTGGATTTTCTGGTTCCCTAAAATGTACGTCTTGATAAGTTTAGTTCTACTTGAGGATCTGTTTCTGAATTTTCTCCATTCAACCTAGATATGGAGACACTCCATTCTTTGATTTATGAGTGTCTGTTCCAGTAATTCATTGAACTACAATTTAATATATTTGCGCCAGCCATTTTTAATATGATCTTTTCTGAACATGTATTCTAGCATTTTGGAATGAAATATTTCTTGTATAGTTTTCTAGTCGTTGCAAAGCCTCATAGCCGAAGTCAATCCTTCTTAAATCTGCAGCATTGCCATGAGCGTGTTGCATCGGGATCAAGGCTAGGGTCTTTGGATATTTGCTCATTACCAGAGGCATCAAAGTCCAAGTTGATGTCAAAAAAGTGCTACTGCTGACCCTTTGCAGGTGGTATTTTCATTTTGATCTGATCAATCAGCAGAGTCCAAAATAACTGCAAATTCTTCTGTTTTTTAATGACAATGATATTGATACACGAGATGAACGTTCTAGCTTCGATATGTTTTAAATGACATATTCGTTTCTCTAATAAGTTCACCCCACCTTTGAGGACATGGCGACTCCTGTGTATGTCGTCCTTGGCTCCTCGTTGTTGCAAATAACTTCCATGTCCGCGTGGCTGATTGCGGTCGTGCTATGGGCAGCCTAACGACTGCGGGCTGCACAAGTTCTTCATTTCGCTCAACCTCATCCTGTGTGTGGTGATCAGCGTGGTCAGCGTCCTTCCTAAGGTGCAAGAGTATCAACCGCACTCAGGCCTCCTCCAGGTAAAATTTTGAACCTGGTCACACCGTTATTTTTGGTCACATCAAACTCCTCAGAGAGCGTAGGATAGGTCATAGATAATAGGGTTAGGTTTGTCTGTCCTGTGCTTTGAAAACTGGGGTCACCAGGGGACCCTGTTAGGTTACTTCAGCTTTAGCTAGACCTTCGGGACTTATGTCTTTCGTACCCACTTTACTTCTGTCCAATTTCATGCCTTCTTTACTGATCATTCTTATTTTTTTATTCATCTTCTTTCTTAACCTGCCATTTCTATGCGCAGGAGATCCTCAGTGAAAGCACACCTTGTGCATAAATTCTCGTTTCTCAAAATCCATGCTTCATAAATGGTCTATTCTCTTGCAGTGCGAGGTAGTCCGAGTTACTAATGCGCTGCTCTTCTTGCTGCTACGAGTACTTCTTTCTTAGCTTGCTTTTTATATGTTCTGAGAATCTGAGAATCTTTTCTGGGAACACACTTGTGCATAGATTCCTCGTTTTGTCTAGTCCTTAAGTATGAAGTGGTCCCTTCTTTTCGCTCTCTTGAGATCGCATTCCATTTGGCCGGAAAGCTTTAAAGTAACTAATAATCTTTTTAATACCATATCAGTAAAGAAAGAAATTCAAATAAGGGTGATTGTGGTTGCATCGTCTTAGTCTTGGATATGCCGGGTAAAATAGACAATAATAATGTTGATAGTAATAATCGGTTACTTGTATGTTAGTGTTTCCGAGTAATGAATGGTTTGTCAGGAGCTAAGTTGTAAGCTGTGAATATGTTAGCCTGAGTTCTGAGATTAGATGCCGTAATGTACTGTGTTGTAATGTGTGCAATTGTAGAAGCAGGACAAATGCGGCAGCGGAGATGAGTGTTGAATTCACTGGAGCAGGACATGCCATGAACTCCTGCAGCACAGGCATGTGCGAGAATTTACGAAGCTTACGATGGAATAATGTGCTGCTACAGTACGAGTTCTGAGGTTTCCGAGGAGGTGACGGTGCCGTAACGCTGTGTGTGGTTGCAGGCGTCCGTGATCACGCTGTACACGATGTACCTGACGTGGTCGGCGATGAGCAACTCCCCCCTGCAGCAGTGTAAGCCCAACTGGCAGTCAGTCATCAGCGGGGGACCTGCGCACGACACCGGGTCGGCTGATGGCAGCGGCGCGGGGGGTGATGACGATGATGACGACGTACGATACTTGAGTATATTTGGTGTATTATTTATGTGTAGCACACGCTGATTTTATTTCTTCTCGTGTACATCTTGATAAGCAAATAAAAAAATATAGACATTCCGAACCACTAAGTGGAATCGTGCTTCGTAAAAAATTTTAGTGTAGCTTAATATTCCATAAAACTACCGTGACTGCGGAAATTGGAATCCTTCTATTTTGCAATTCAATTTCATTCTATAACCAGAGCTGGGCAGCGCTACTTTGAAATGTAGCGGCCGCTACTGCTACCGCTACATGCTCAATATGTAGCGGGCGCTACCGCTACCGCTACACCCACTAGATTGTAGCGCCGCTACCGCTACATGTAGCGCGCTACTGCCCACCTCTGGACTATGGATCATGCTGGTTTTTAAATAATATTTAATACTATTAAGTAAAATCTAAAGGCTTTATCTAAAAATGTAGCGGTAGCGCTGTAGCGGCAAAACCTCGTATCGCTACTTAAATATGTAGCGGGCGCTACCGCTACCGCTACACCCACTAGATTGTAGCGCCGCTACCGCTACCGCTACATGTAGCGCGCTACTGCCCACCTCTGTCTATAACTGCATTGAGCTTCCCTTCTGAGATCCCCTTAGGTGGTCGCATCAGTAAAAATTGGTGAAGAGTATAAATAATTGTAATTTCAACCAATACACCCAGTGCAGGTGTTCTGTAGGGAAGAGCGTTCTGTAACGCGAGAGATCTTTGACTTCCTCCCTCAGTCGGTCCTGGAAATCTGCTAACTAAAATAAACGTATTAACTTCCTCTTTCTCCTGCGTAAGCGTACCGCTTTTTTGTCGTTTTTGGATGAGGATAGTATTGAATTATTTTGTACTTCGGCTTTTTTCCAAATTACGGAGAAAGATTTCCGATGAATAGTTTAGATCAAATGCGGAACACTAACCAACTGAATAAGCTTCGTGCGGGCGCCCACAGCAGAAGAGTCAGGTTCCTCTAGCTGTGTTTTGCAGGAAAGCTACAGTTAGTTTCTTCCTCATGGTAGGACTCCCCAAGTCAGGCAAAGGTTGGGGGCCGGAACGATTTGAGCTGCTTCCAAGATTCACGGGCTCGCTTGCGGTCTCCGCTTATAATAGTCTGTGCTGGCTCCTCAGGAGCATAGGGTAGGCCATAGGCAGTAGTGTTAAATTTGTCAGGTTTGTCTATCTTATGCTATGGGAACTTGCCTACCAAAGAGGACACTGTTAGGTTACCCCAGCACTCTCTAGATCTTCAGGACTTGGCTCCTTTCCATTTTCATGCAATCTTCACTGATGATTCTTTATCTTTTTTCCTCTTCCTTCTTAACTTACTGTTTCTATGCACAGAAAATCCTGCGTGGGAACACACCTTTTGCATAGATTCTCCGTTCCGCAAAGTTTCATACAAAATGGTCCCATCACTTTCGGTGTAAAATAGTCTGAGTTACTAAAGCGCTTCTATCCTTACTGCTACGTCTATTACCTAGTCTTAGCTAGCACCAGACACCAAAAGGAATTTTTCACTTATGTAGTTATCTTCCATGCTAAGCTATCCTCTCACTTTATTCTCATCCTTTCGAAGAGCAAGATGTGCAACACATCACGGTCTTCATCACGTTTTTCCTGATGCTCCGCATTTGCAGTCTCTTGTTGCAAGTACCTCAACACAACGATGTAGGTTCTCTATTGTGTAACTTTCTCTCCTTGCCAACCTCTTTTGGAACCCCTCAGTTCTTATTCAATCCACGTCAAATCTTGACCATATTAGAGTGTGTTAAATTCTCCTCTCAGTCGCTATTCTGGAGTGAAACTGTCTGAACGGTGACCTTCTTGACGTAAGCATTTTCATACCCATAGGGGAGCCCTGCAAACTTCAATTCTCTCGCAAGGGTGTCTGGTGTTGCTTAACCGCCATGGCACTCACTTTTTGTCATGCCTTTATTGCTGGAGTATGGTTGGTTTAGCCTCAAAACGTTTCGCGTCTCCTGTCTTGGGGCTGTCTGTATAGGGTGTTTTCGAAAAACATCTCCCATCAGGAAGCATAGGATAGATAGTAGGGTTAGGTTAATTAATTTTCTCTATTCTATGCCATGGGAACTTGCGATCCCAGGGGAGTACTTTTCGGTTACCTCAACTGTAGATAGGCCTTCAGGACTTCTATCTTTCTTGCCCCTTTTGCTTGTTCCAATTTTCAAACCTTCGCTATCTCATCTTTGTCTTTTCTTCCTCTTTCTCCTTAATTTGCTGTTCTATGTTTAGGGAATCTGGCGTTGCAGCACACCTGTGCATAGATTCCACGTTTTCTTCACTCTATACTAAATGGCCCCTTCTTCTATTCGCTCTCTTTGGATCACATTTCATGTGGATAGTGAGCTTTAAACTAACTAATAATCAATCAATTTGAAAACTTCGGCGTTCGCCTCTTTCACGCCCACCTCTTAATTACGCTCAGGAAAGATTGTAATCTCGCACAACTATGTCACTACCGATTTTTCACCTGATACTGATTGAATTGTAGTTCACTTGTTTTGTTATTTTATTCATAACAGTGACCACTTGACTGCACTGTACATCAGTGTTTTTCTTCAAGGTTTTCATGATATTACCGAGATAGCTTCTTTCTAATGTAATGCTCGAGGCCGCCTAGCACAGCTATAACGAACGAAATAAGCGCTTCCAAGTTACTGTGGTCCAAACTTACACTCATGAGCGACTGTGGACGATGTCATGCTTCCCTCAAACGATTCTAGAATGATTCAAAACGCTTCGGCAGCAATATCTCTTAGCGTGGTAGCATAATGCATACATTAACTTGTGAAGTCGTCCGATTCCTTATTTTCACAGCCCAGGCCGGATCGTGGAACTGGGTCCAATATTGAGTGAGGGACTCCTCTCCACCGCTCTTTTGTCATTTTAGATTCGTGAAAAGTGTGGAGGATTTTCTAATAGTCGCTACCAGAAAATTCTCGTATAAATTCGATTTATGCCAAGAGAAGATTTATTATAAATGCCCTATGATTACATCAGTATTACACTAACGAATCGTTATCGTGGTTTTCCATTGAAATTGACAGAGATCATAGCCATTATATTGCATTCCACCAAAGGTATAGTTCTAATTTTCTATATAACCCTGCGGTAAGTTTTAATGAAAACTTGAGTGGGTAAAACCAAACGTTTCTGGCCTATATAAACTCCCGTGTATATATAGTGCTATATCACTTCAGAAGTGACTGGATTTAGAATAATGATATTTCTGCGTGCATAGTGTGTTTCTTCAACTGTTAAATAGTACCAACACGTCACTCTTATTTTTCTTTGTTCCCCTTCTGTTGAACTGTCTTCTATCCGGTGCTCCCCAGGACTCTCCTGACTTCGTAAGTTGTTTCATTTTTTCTTACTTTTTGGGTAGCTTGCAAAAGAACCCTCCAAAAATAATTATGCTTTTTAACACATGGGATTATAGAATTTATTCGAAGTTTTTTGTGGCACCCTTGTCTGTTTCCTACGCAGTACTAATCATTTCTGAACATACAAGTCGTTCTACAAATTTAAAAAAAACCTGTCAATTTTTTTTTAAGACTGTTACAAAGTGTCCTTGCGTTGCTTGGCTGGTTTTCCAAGAGTCTCAATAGTCCTCAGGCTCATGAAATGTTGATATTAATGTAGCGTATTGAAAATTCTGAGCTAAGACTGGAGTGTTTCGGTAGTACTGAAAGGGTTAAGCACTTATTCTGTCTCTAATTAGTGCACTTTAACATCTTGAAATTTTTGCTTTCAGTGGATGCCTTAAATATCCGATGCATGGTCAAAAGTTTATTTGTCATAGTTAGACAAACAGAAAGCAATCGAAAATTAAACATCTTAATGTATTTTTTATGCTGAATACTAAATCGATATAAGAATGGACAAATAGTAAAACATTCATGTGATATCGTAAAAGGTTTTGGATCATTGCCTCACAAAGTATCCAACGCACCCACAAAATTAGTTTCAAAGAGAAAATAAATATGCCTCGAACATTCTAGAGCGGCTTACGTGAGAGGAATGCTGTTAAGCTTCCTAGAAAAATAATCTATGTCGTCCACGTAAGCTGACATTAGTCAATATCTGAGAGCTACGTGAGAAGGTCATCGTTCAACACTCAAATTTTATTATGGCGAAGATTAAAGAATTGTTCGGTTACATAAATGTAATTGAGCTAGAGAAAAATTTCGTCCCTATGGTTAAAATACCAATCGCAGACATTGGTAACACGATTCACCGGCTCACGTTATATCAGTCCAGTACAAATTTTCCCCTTTCGGGGCGTCCATCAAAAATTTCAAACCGTGCGGCTAAACGCATAGTCCGTAAAGTAAAGAAGGATCCTCGAGAAACTCGATCTGAACTTCAAAATGATTTGGAAGGGCTGGGACAATTGTATGCAAAAACACAACTCGAGCAGTTTTTAGGAACAAGAAATTCCATTCTCGCACACCAAGTAGAACATCTTCGTTGAAGCCAATCGTCAGATTCAGTATTCAACTAATTAGAATTCTCCGTGCAAGGTTCAATTTTCGATTGCTTTGCTGTCGTGTAACTATGGTAAAGGAACTTTTAACCATGAATGGGATATTTATTGCACCCACTGTACAATGTGACAACTTTCATCCTACTTGAAATAAGTACGAGATCTACTTTCCTAGTACCTTCCTCAGCAGCAGTAACACTTTCAAATAGGGAAAATAAAATGTTTCGCCGTAAGATACTGTTGTGGATAGAATGAAACTAACGTAAGATCATTTGTAGATACTTGTATATATTTTCTATGCTCTCGTTACAGTGTTCGACAAAAGTTTACTCCGGGTAAGCGGGAGCGGAGAAAACTTGTGTCTAAAAAAAAATTGTATAGATGAGGGTAATTTAATTTAGTCAGAACTACATGACGTCACTACATCGCCCAGTTCGCAATTTTGACAGCTAAGCACTGGCTCTGTGTTATTTTGGCCAAGGTTTTAAAAGGATTGTGCTGTTCTATTCTCTTGCCCGACGCCATTGTGTGGCTGGGTTTTTCGTACTTTGCGAGTGTTTGGGACCTTGTGATGGAGAAAGCAGAGCAGTTATTGTCTGAAACCATCTCAGAGGGCATAGGATAGGCCATAGGCGATAGAGTTAGGTTCGTTAGCTTTATCTGTCCTATGCTATGAGGATTGGTGTCTCCAGGGGGACAATGTTAAGTTAGTTCAGCTCTAGCTATGCTTTCGGGACTTCTATCTTTCGTGCCCACTTTGCTTCTTTCCTTTTTCATGTCTTCTTCGCTGATGTTTCTGTATTTTCTTTCTCTTCATTCTTAACTTGCTGTTTCCACGCGCAGGGGATCTTGTGTCAGAACACACCTGTGCACAGATTTGACATTTTCCTAAGTCCATTCAAATGGTCCAATCTTTTTGCCGTCTTGAGGTTGCATTCCGTGTAACAAGGGAGCTTTAAACTACCTAACTATCGTCTGAAATTATTGCCCAAGTTATCATTTTTAAGCTTGCTGGTAAGCAAACTAAGAAAAAGCCAACCAACTTAAAAAAATTGATCGTATTGCTAGGTCGATCATCTAACGTTGCTAGGTGGAGGGAGGGAGTGTGGCGACATGCCAACTAAGTAAAAGTGGTCTGGTGGGCCTGGTAACACCTCAAGACGTGTTGATAGCGTTGTTGAGAGAGACCTGGAGAAGTGTCCTCATATTTCTACTCGTAAATTTGAGGAAAATAATGGTGGTGTTCTACGCACTCGGAGTAAACTTTTAGTCGAGCACTGTATGGTTAACTGGATATGTCGTTAGTAGAAAACTGATTAAAACTGTATACCACGCGATGAGATCAAGTAATTGCGAAAACGACGAACTGGAGTGAATTAGGCAAAGCAAATTCTTTAGATACAATGTTTGGAACTTTAAAAATAATTTAAAGGTTTTGTGATTGTTCAGTATGTAGTGTGCCTTTGTTGAATACTAAGAAAAAATTCCACTTCTGAATTACCAGACCCCTTTTCATTTCTTTCCGAGTTCTTGCTGAATACCTTTCAAGGCTTTTTCCGCTACTCGGTGCTATATTTAATACGTGGATTGCGTTCCATTGCCACTAACTTGGGCGAATCGCACCATTTAATAATTAAATTATACATTCGTTAACTTATGCAGTTTATCAATCCTTTCCATACTTTTAATATGATGCTTTGACAATCCCGTGTAAAGTTTTTCTTAACTAATGTTTCTCTAACATCAAGTTTTTCGTGATAAAACTACCCCTTCTACTATTTTTTATTCGTCTTGAGCATTTTCGATTTTCGTGGTAATTCGGTGAGGGTGGACTGCTAGCAAAAGACCAAACTCCGCGGAGACTGGTCACCACATTTCCATTCCGGCATGCACAGTTATTGCCTAGCAGTGCTCGTCCAGTGCTCGCCTGCAACAAAGTTAAATTTCTCCTTAGTTCTTTGCGGATCTTCAATTTTTCGTACTAATTTGCAACTCAATTAAAAAAAATTGCGTCTGACAGTAAGATAAAATACTATCCTAATTATTTTGCTGATTTTCGGCTAGGCTTACACCATTTAGTGAAAGATCTCATGTTTTGTAAGTGCTACTTTTTGGTATTTTTAACTTGGGAAAATCCTTGTCTGAAATTAATGAAAAGAAAAATTGGGTTAATATACTATTATACAAAATTTTTACTAAATGCATTCGTGTCAGTGAGTTTAGGGAGATTGGTCACGTTGTCTGTTCATCTTACTGGACGTTCTGACCGGAAATAGCGACACATTGGGTGACTTTGGATATTGGTGACGGTAGACACGGGAAAAAATATCTGTGTGTGCGTACAGGAATTGTAGACCGCTAAGTATAGCTTCACTTCTATTTGTAAATATTTACAAATTTCTAAAAAATATACTTTATCTTTCGAATTTTAAAAGTAAGTATTTCTAGATGTGCTTAAAATTCAAAAAGAAATATTCGTTTTTATACCTATTTTTGAATAACTAATGTATGCATTTCTAGATATGATTGAATTTGTAGAAGTATGGAGTTTTTTTTACTTTTTGTATTTCTATATCCACATGTTCGTTTTGATTCAATGCCGTGAGTGCCATTCGATTAGAAGGCTTAATTTAATTTGCAAAATTTAATTGTATCAATAGTTTCACTTTGAACTCCTTCCCTTGAGCAAGTTTCTGTTTCATACCAAGGAATATAACCGAAAGAGACTCTTAAAAACTTTATCGTATAAACCATCTTTGATGCGTTTGATTGGGTCTATCATTTGAAAGTCAGAAATGAAAAAATTGACATTTTTGATTTCCAATGGAAAGGAATGAACCAAAAAAAAGCGCCGTGGGAAGCGGTTAGTGATAGAAATAATTGAAAATTTGAACGTTTCGAGTATCAATTCATCATCGGAAACGAAACATAAAAATACAACATGGTAATGTGAATTCTAACTAATAAAAGGAAATCAAACCGCTACTTACAGGCAGCATACATTTGACGAAGTCTAAGACGAAAGGGAAAAAATAAATGTTTCCAAAAGTAAACGATTTTAAAGTCCCTCAATCTACGTAATTTTTAGCTTTATCTATTTAATAAGTCAATTATGTTTAATAGAGAGTTAGAGAGTTATACTGATCAGGGCTATATGTATTTGATCGCTGCATGGGACGAGTCAGACAAAAATTTCTTTATCACTTGGTTTACTCTTTACAGAGTTGCTTAGTAAATCTTATTCATTGCATTTACCTTTTATCGTTCTATTGAACCAAACGCCTGAATTGTGACGTATCATACGGTAAACACAGACAGTGCTATAGAAAAGTCATCTGTGCGGTGGGGCTGTAGCTTGTCTTGTGAGTAATACATATGCAAACAGTGCTATACAAATGTCACTGGGTGCTAGGAATATGTCTAACTTTATCTGTTGTGGCAGACCCGACCTCGATTCGACGGCGAGTCGATCGTGTCTCTGATCCTGTGGTTCTTGTGCGTGATGTACTCGTCCATCCGCACCGCCACAAACAGCCAGACGTCCAAGCTCACAGGCTCTGATAAGGTGCTCCTCAAGGACGATAATAACGGTGAGATTTTTTAGTCTTCTTCTCTGTAATTGTGAAATTTGTGCATGTTGTTATTTTTATTCGGACGAGGTGCTTCTCTGGGGACAGCTAGAATTTCGAATCTACATCCCGTGAGAGGATCAAAGAGATTTTATCGGCACTAAGACTCAGGACACCATACATTCTGTGCTAGGTGTAGCATTAGCTCCATCTTGTCATCGATTGTGTTCTTTTTATAACTAGGCATCAAAAGGAGTGATGGCATTATAACAGTTAGAACAAGAATGTAGCTAATGTAGGAGTAGGATTCGGGATTGATTCGACTCTCTTTTAAGTAAAAGCTACGTTTAGAGCAACAGAATCATAGGCATATGAGCCCATCTATGATATCCTTCGAATTCTACCCATAAATTGGTAACATTTCTAAAATTTGTTCATACGAATGACATAAATTCTAATAAAAAAGTATACGTATATGCATCTAAATGTATATGTGACATTTCTTATTGTGTACTCGTATACTGGTTACACTTCCCAAGCGGAAGTGAAAATACAGGGGTGTGTTTTATTCCTCGTGCGACTTTTCGGCAGTTCTTAACTCATTTTTTCGTTTTCATGCTGGGCAATGCAGGCCGAAGTCGTAGCAGTTTGAGCGACATAGCTCTAGTGCCGAATGAAGTCGCAGGTATAGAGGAGCAGTACCTGATTTTTGCGCTGCTACCTTTCACTCGGGCGCTTACCTTTATTAAGCTTTGCTAATAGTCACTTCTATGTTTATGTTCAAAACTGCTCGCCTCTGACTTGACCGTGATTCTTTCGATGCTAGCTTTATTTCGTGTAGTACAGCACTAATTGCGTTCCTTGTTTTGTATTGTGCGAGATAGTTATCTCCTGTGGCAGTTTGCATATTTGAGAGGGGGCCAGATTTTTCCGTTTAGTGCAATATATGTTTGAATGTGGCTTAAAGTACTCTCTCATTCTTATCGAGGTGCTTCTATCTACTTATTCTCGTTCATCAAGGCTACGAGGATTAATTGTGCTTTTTCCGATCACATCATAGAAATGCTGTTGACAATTGTTCGTAGTGATTACCCCTACATTCGTATCAAGTAAAGGTTGCATCAGGGCTTGGTTTATGCTCAATTGTAGAACAGGGGTTAGCGCAGGAACAGCAGCTAAATTAACAAGTCTGAGCGCTTATGTGTATAATGTAGTGAAAGGAAGAAGTTATAAAAAGCGAGCTCCCCATTTCTGAAGTGTTAATTTTGATATGAAAGACTAACACCAAAATTAATTTGCCTTTAAGGAATCGCTTCAGAAGAACAGCAAGATTCTATGAAGTTGAAATCCTACCATTTCTCCCAAATAACTTGCATAGTATATGACGTAATACGTAGAACTACGTTTCGCTATGCCAACTGAAAAGTTTGCATGATACTGGTTTCGCACGAATTGTTTTCGCAAAATTTGAAACAGTGTCTTGCTTGTTACAGCCGTTACTTACACGATTCATAGATATCTTTGACACTTGAGGAAGTGGATCTTGTCCGTGATGAAACGCGTCTGATGGTGGATAGGTCAAGACTCGCTTCGCAACCTAGAAGAGGACTTCATCCTATAATCATGCGGAATGTACTGTGGAATATTATTTTGTTTTAATGTCTAAATTCTTATATTATATTTGAATCGTCGATGTTTTAAGACGTATTGGACTTTAGACAAGAATTATATTGCAATTGGTGATTAATATTAAAAGCCGTTTTAGTCCGGAACAATACTCCTTAGTAGTTCACATGAAGAATGTCATCCTTCTTCACTTGAACGCTCAACTTCACAGAGTTCTATTAACTTAGACCTTCAGTAACTCATTGAATAGTACTACTTCGCCATCCATATTTTCCTGATTCAGTGCTTGTGAATAATACTTGTTTATGGAAATGCAGAAGCGTATTGAATGAAGATCAGTTGGCATAAAAGCTGGTGTGAGAAGGAGAGATTAAACGCCGGTTCTCATCTCGCCTAAGCTGACAATTTGAAAGTGCGCTTTCGAACGAGCCAAGTTCACTATAGATGTTTACGACCAACTTTTCCATCAAATAGTCAATATTCTTGCGAGTATTAGCGAGCGTTGAACCATTTTTTCATAGTACATGGTGAGGTAAAATGATCTGACACATTTGTAGGTTTAATAAAATGCAAATGAAGTAAAGAAACAAAAAAGTATTTTTATTTTTGAAAAGTACGTGAAATGCTATTTTGTTTCATTATGTTTTAAGAATTAAATCAGCCAAATGGGATCAATTATTGTCCACACACTGTCGAAGGCGTTCACGAAAGTTGTCTATTAACTCCGTGAGTCATTTCATGTGGAATGGTAGTAATTTCTTGACGAATTGCATCTTTAAGTTTTCAATAGATCGAGAGCGATTAATATTGACTTGAGGTATCCCCAGAGAAAAAATCACACGGATTTAAATCAGGTGAACGAGCTGGCCAATCGATGTCACCACGCAATATCAAATGACCAGGAAACATTTTACGACAACTTCCGTGAACGCCTTCGACTGTATATGGACAATAACGGATCCTATTTGACTGATTTAATTTTTAGAACATAAAACAAAATGGCATTATAGGTACTTTTCGAAAATAAGCACTTTTTTGTTTATTTCATTTGCATTTTATTAAACCTACAAATGTGTCATCATTTTGCCTGACCCTGTATTTTGCGCTCAGTGAAAATCATTGAATGAAAATTTACCTACCCGAATACGCGGCTGAGCGCGCAGCTGTTCACTGGCGTTGGATTTCTTTTTGGCATTTTTAATTGGTATCTTTAATCAGCTTCAGTGTATATCGCTAGTTATTGAATACATTGGTCGAATTTATGTGGTTATTTGTGTTGTATTTCAGTTATAGTACAGCATCAAAGTGCAAGAAGTTGGAACTTCAGCGGTTTTGTAGCACTCGTACGAATAGGTTACTTTTTGTATGTTTTTGAATGTAGACATGTGTTCTTACTAGAATATGCCATAATAGCTTCTGGTAATCGTTTCATTTCAGTAGCTTCTGACAATAACACTGAGAAGCAATGTGAGCGTAAGTTTTGGTGCTTGAAAATATTCCCACTTAGTTGTTAAGTTGTGTAGGCGTTATTTAAATTTCAAATGTTTGTAAAAATATTGTTAGACAAATACCAACTCGAAACCTTGAAAAAGGTCTGTAAAAAATACTTCTTAGAGTAAGACTTATTCGAACCTTAAAAATCTTGAAAAAAAATGTCCCTAAAGTAGAACTCTTATAGCAGAACTCTACGGCAATTATAATCCATAATCCATTGAACCTAATAATAGCAATAATCCATCATATTTGCGACTCACTCGAGTAATGACTCCACCAACGTGCGTGACGAGCTTGTTTCTGAGCAGCGAGTGACCCTGAAGCTGGCGAAGGCCATCACGTGTGGGACAACGAGTCAGACGGCGTCGCGTACTCCTGGTCCTTCTTCCACTTGATGTTCGCCCTGGCCACCCTCTACGTCATGATGACGCTCACCAGCTGGTTCTCCCCCAGCGCTGACATTACGGATGTCAGCAGCAACATGGCCGCCGTTTGGGTCAAGGTGTGATGTCGAGGACGTAGGTCGTGCTTTATTTATTCCTATGTATCAACCATCAATGGAAGAATTTGTCTGCGACACTGGTT
Organism: Orchestia grillus; assembly: GCA_014899125.1. Taxonomy (NCBI): domain Eukaryota; kingdom Metazoa; phylum Arthropoda; class Malacostraca; order Amphipoda; family Talitridae; genus Orchestia; species Orchestia grillus. The sequence continues at coordinate 24,564 of VOMN01010993.1, forward strand.
AAATTTAGAGCACTCTAAATCAGAGTTAGCACATAAACAGTGAAAAGTTTAACGTCTATTCAGCATCTGATCAAATGCTTGATTTACCACCAGTAGCTGCAAATGAAGCATCTACTGGTGGTATGTCGTTGTCTACCACCTCAGCTTGAAATATCACCGGTTGTCACAGAAAAACTGAGGCTTAGTATACCAAAAAACTTGTACTCCTCTGAACTTATCAGGTCGCTACTCATCCCTTAAAAATATAGTCTTGCTGAAAAACATTACCAGAAACCTAAACTTCAAGCGTATTTTTCCTCTTTTAATTTTTACAACTTTTTCTATACTGTGGTGTGTGCCGTTCTTTATTTAAGAAAAGTAAACGTCACGTTGTGAAGCAACTGTGTTGTTTAAGTTCTTCTTTGACTTTGTTTTCCGTTCATGTTATGGTTTTGGAGACTTGAAATTGATACTTGTATATTAATGCTTTGTAACAATATTTTGATTTTCTTCCAGATTGTGTCGAGCTGGATGTGCCTCGGCCTGTACGTTTGGACGCTCATCGCGCCCTGCGTCCTCACCAACAGGGACTTCAGCTAAGCTCATGGAATTTGTTCATTGAAGGAAGTAAGCGACGTCTGAGTATGCTGAGTTTCTAGACGATACGAGAGGTTTCTCTATTATTACTCGCCATAACGTTTTACCATCACGTTTTTCGAGGAAAATTATTGAATTTTCCAGATAGTTGCCGGCTTGAGGTCATATGAATTTGTACCCGCAATTTACCAGAGTAGTTAATACTTCAGTGAGAGTATGAAGGAAGAACTAGAGGCGCATTAAAATGTTCTATCTAAATTAGGCCTCTGGACGTTGATGGCCTTGGAGCCCTAGTGATGCAGTCTGGGGCATCATTGTGTTGAGCTCACCAAGTCACGAAGTATTTTTCTGTATTGTTGGAGTCAAGATTGCTCCTTTAATTGGGCTATTGTTTAATCCTTCCTAATGTACGAGTTAGTATAAAATATTTGCACTTCGTATTCCTATTATCTGTGCTCATGGTTCTGTATAATGTTACCATAATTAGATATAGTTCTGTGATTGATGTGCTTTAAAATATGGCTAGTTAGCCTGTCTCAAGCGTCGGTAGTTCACTCAGCTTTTACGTGTGAGGCTTCGAGCGTTCCGCCGTTTCTCCCGTTCTTCATTAATGAGTGTCCGCAATATTCTTTAGCGCGCCATATAAATATAAGTCTTTAGATGTAGAAGTGGAGATATTCAAGAGGTCAAAATTTTTCTACAGTGAAAAACAACTTGTTTTATGGTTTTATTTAGAAGAACGTAAATTGGACAACAAAAGTTGAATTGCGTTGAAATTCATGTGTGCGTTCAAAATCCCATTTTGTAACTTAAACGTGTGCTTTTTACCGTTCAGTAACTGCAAGTATGCGAGTTACTGATTTTAGCTAAGTTACTTTAGCGCCATCGCGCTTCAGTTTTGATTAATCAAAAGCTTTGTTATGCACACAAAACTGGTAATCTGTGAATTTTAATGTATTACCTGTGAGTGAATCGATAGTAATTATTATCAAAGCTAAACTATAAATTGGAAGAAGTTTAGGCTCGCATTGTTGGTGTATTAGTGACGATATATTTGCTGATTGTCCCTACATCACCCATATTCCTTACTCAGTAGCTAGAAACTTTTGTGTAGGCTTGCCTTTTAACCTTTAAGTAGTTATTTGCACCGATTTTCCCAAGAGCAGGAAGAAAACGAACTTGATTAGCATTCCAATACGTTTGGCAAAATATCTAAAGGTTTTAAGCCTTAGAAATAGTGCACTGCGGTTCTCTCTGTGTAAAATTTGGAAATTTTATCACAACATAAAATACTGCCGCAGGATTCATCTACAACGACGTGCGTGTCATTTACGAGCTCTGGTTATTTCTGGCTGTTTTGTGTAGAATTATTCGCGTGTTGGTGATGTAGGTTTCTTGTGGCTGCTTCTCTTGTATTGTTGAGAAGTTATCCACGGATGACTGCTCTCGCATTCATAAATTCATCGATGACTTCCTTTAACAGCTTCGTTCTGCCGCCAAAAAAAACAGTCAACTAAATTCTTATTTTCTACGTTGCAACGGAAGGGAACGAGTGGATTATCACATAAAGTAATAGGATAGACTATATGCGTTTCAGAAAATTTTTATTGAGAAGGCAAATTTCAAGCCTGTTCTAAGAAGTGACTTAATATCAGATTCTATCCACTAGCTAATCTAAAGAAATGACTAAGTTGAAAGACGAATATCTTTGGTTTGCTGCGCTTGTTCTGAAAAGCATAGATGTGTCTGGTGTAATTAAGATGTTCGCACTAACTTAGCCGTTACATTGGCACCGACTTGTTTCATTGACCTGTAGTTTCTGCAGGGTGCTACGAGTAGTTCAGCTAGAGGTATTGCATAACTACTTCAAATTGCGCCTCTAATGTGTGGAAACCTGAAGCCATTTATAGCAACTACTATTTTCAACTAATCTCATAATTTGTCCGATCTATATCATAATTTCGAAAACAATGAGATGTAAATTTACTACTACTATACTTGAGACGCCGATTTTAAGCGTTTCTCAGAGGCAATATGTATACTTGTTTGTTAGTCAATGATCTGTCCTATCGTTGAAGAAATTTCAGCCTCGGTTGTAGATCTTTATCGTCGTTTTAGCAAGACACAAGCTGAAAGAAGCGTCAATTTCTGCTTTTCAGTCTGTATCTTACCAACTGCTAATTAGGCTTGGACAGCAAGTGCGACATATTCTAAACTTTTAGGAAGACGATTCAATTTCGCTAGCAGAACTATAATAAAATTATTTTCCCCCTGCGCTTCTTTACTGCAAAAAATTTGCATGATTTAAAATATGATTTGTTACTTCAGCTAGCTTTCGAATTCTCGTGTTCTTCGTAAATCTCTCATGTAGTATTTAAGCCTGTATTTTTGTGACTTGTGACCTTCATGAAGAGAACTCCTAAACAAGTGATGTGGCTTCAATATCCTGATTTAATAAATGCCAGTTCAGCTGCTCACGTCGTCATATTTACGAAAAATGTCCCGTATGGCGACAGTAGGCCTGCTTCAACACGAAATAATTTCATTCTTGTACCCTAAAATGATCTCTCTAAGCGGAAGTGAGCCCATTTTAAAATGGCATAAAATGTGAAGCTTCTCAGTTCTATTGTTCCCGTGGTCCTGCTAAGTGAAAGGGCCAAGATCTTTTTCACTACCTAACTCATAGCTAAGTCGTTCTGCAAGGCACATGCAATTTAAGGTCAGGTCGACGCACTCCTTCAAAACTTGAAGTGCCTCTGCCTCCGACGCGTGGCCAACACGCCCCGTATAACGGCGCCAAATATTCACTCGGTTTGAAAAGTCGAAATTTTGGCTACAGTTCTGAAATCTAACCACACTGAGGTGTCTAAAAACGGTATATTGATGAGTGATTTATAATTAATACGAAATTTATGAGAGAACTTGATAAACACTGTAGGTAATTATTTTGCATGAAGACATGGAAACCTATCTAATCGGCTGAAGTATTATATGTCGAAGCATCTGTTCCTCTTAGCAATAAAAGCCATTTGTTCCATCTACGTATGGAGACAAAAACACGTGAAAGAAATAATCTGCACTGGCCTTTCTTCACAGAACATGAGTGCAAGTGATGGAATAGCTCAGAAGTGTAAGCAAGATGTATCAGTATGCCGTTTAAGAAAACGACAGATGAAGTTGTGAGATTCAGAATTATTATTGAACGATCATCAATGCATGCTGCGTATAATTTAATCAGCAACTCGGCACATTCACTTATGAGTGGCACGACACGGACAACTAACTTCGGCGCTACGTATCCACAATCAGCTACGTCGACATGGAAAAGCGTGATTACATCGATTCGGTCAGACCTTGCAGTAAATAACCCTCCCGCGCCGACAGATGATGTGAACGGGTAAACTCTACGGTTTGTTTAGACCAGGGAGCCAAGAGGAGCAATACATTTTACTACATACCACAATGGGGAATGAAGTATTGAAAAACATCACAGATTGATAGAACATAACTAACGCAATAAATTTACAACAAAAAATGTGCCTCAGTTGTAAACAAATAATTAAAGTAAAAGGGATTAAAAACATAAAAAAGAAACAAAGCCACGCGTATAAGACGCACCATGCGCCGGCTTCCCCGACGATTGAAGCAGAGATAACAAAATAAAGTATTAGAGAAAAATTACGCTATAAAGCTTCTTGAAATTCCTGGGAAGCTAAGTCAGATGAAGCCTTTTCATAAAAAATGAACGATATGTTCAATTCTACTTCCAAGACAAATTGAAACAGCCCGAAGAAGTTAGGCACCACGACACTTCTCTCATTTATCTCTTGATGGACGACACTAATGGAGATGAATGGAACAAACAAAAAATGTAAAATGAATTCGGGTTTTGAGGTAGAGTTTGTTTTTGAGGGAAGCTATCATGATTATTAACATGCTGCAATTTTAAGGGACACCACATACCATGTGAAACGAATTTTGAGCTCAATCACAGTATTCATTATACGAAAATGGGTCATCTAGTTTACTTTTGGGAACTAAAAATCTAATATCACTGTTGCCTACATTTTTTAAGTTCTTTCAAAATGGTGCACTATAACTTTGCACGGATGCTTTGACAGTTAAAAATTCCGGAACGCTGCCTCCTAGTAAGTTAATCTTGACGGATATTAATAATTTATTCTTGAGATCAACGGAGGAAATAAAATCCGATGATTTATGACGAATCAGAATTCATCAATGCCTCTCTTCTGAAAAGATATCGGGAAATAAATATATGTAGAATTTGACGCCAATATCACGTCCAATTCGATCATCAACTCAAATACCCGAAAAACAGCGGCTGTACAGCATAGAGCAACATTAGATACGTCCAAGCCCCTGGAACCGCCGAAAGTCTCAACCACGAGAATTACACCGACTTATGACATATCAAAATAACAAAACCCGAAATAACACTGATGCTTGTGCAGAAAGTTGTGTATTTATGTTGTGTAACTCGTATGATATTTGAGAAACCCGATAGCAGCTACAAAATGTTTCAACTACATACACGCTCTTTAAGATATTGGGCAAAAGATATACCCTGATACATGAATGGAGCGAGTGTTTTAAGATACAGGGCATGACTTCCCTGCACCACAGGGGACCACTGAGTTCGACAGTTGGCAGTTGGGCGATCTAACCAGCATATTTTTGAGCGGTGGCCTGTTTTGGAGAACAGAAGTGAACACACTGCAGAAATGTCCAATATGTGGAGGAGAACTTGCACTGATAAATTAAAGTGAGTAGACTTTTTACGGCTTCAATTGGTACACAAACGAACTCAATTTTGAAATCATGCTTTGCTGTAAACTAACTCGTACATGCAACATTGCCAAACAGTTCAATAAAATTTCCTTTATCTTTGTTCGTTTACAATAGATTAATTCATATTTTTTAATAATTACATCTGTATTACACAGGTACAGTTGAACATATTTTTGAGACACAAACATACCACAAACAATGATCTGGTAAAAGCAAATTCACTTTAAACATAATCAGTACATACCAAGTATCATACAATAAAATCATACCACACAATATGCAATATGCAAAAAATTATACAGGTGTATATCAATAATATACATAAATTGAAATTACAATTAAACAAATGACTAGACAATAATAATTAATACAAAACAAATGCACTCAAAAAGGACTACAGAATAAAATTGGAATGAAGGTAGAATTACACTGGCGAAAGATAATTTTTTCCTTGAATTTATGCAATACAGAGGAGGTTTGTCACATTGATATGAGCACAAATGCTGCAAAATTGTAGAAAAGACAACTCAAAGACCGGAGACATAAGCATTCCTATTTTCCCAGAATTATTGAATTTATAACCATACATGAAAAATTTATAAAAAAACAACCCCCAAAAGGGGACAAGTGGCATTGTTACTGCAGGTGAATAACAAGACGCAATCTATTTCTTTTCTAATGACTTGAATTTATCTTCTAACCTTCTCGAATAAGCATCCAGCTTGTAAGCAGCAGCTTCGAGTTTGGTGACACTGTCTTCTATTTGGTCTATTTGGTCAAGGTAGGGCTGCAGCCCCAGGTACTTGGCGTTGAGCTCGTCCAGAGAACGTCCAATGCTGCTTGTTATCTGCCTCAGGTCCGTGTACTTGGCAATAGTGGCTCGGTTCATCTGCTCCAGTAACGTGTAGTCCTCCAGCACCGCGCTCAACTCGCCCTAGTTATCGCCACAAGACTTATACTTATTAATTCACATTATGAATTAATGAATTGCTAGTTTGCTTAATTCTATCATTATAAATAGTTTTCAAGGCATTTGGAGGTTTAAAAGGGCACATCTTCTAATAATAAAAATTATTGCACAGCCTAAAACCACTATAATTCTAATGCTTCATGCATTTTTTTAATAAAAAATGTGGTAACACTCCAATGATATGTGTGCAATCTGTTCCAAGCAACATAAAGTTTAGATTCATAATCCCATTAGCTTGAGCATAACAACCTACTCAGTGAGTCCCCTACAAGCCAAGCTGATTAACTCTATAGTATATATATATATATATATATATATACAACAGAACTTTATACCTTATTACCTTATAATGATAATAATAATCAAGACAAGCACAATAACAAAATACACAATAGTGTTATATAGTCTAAGGATGTAGCACACTTGGAGGAAAGTCTGACTACCCCTATAAAAGGTGAAAATTCCTATCTTCTAAAACTTCACCTGCAATAAATCATTCACATGAAAGTTATCAATTCTGTGCCAAGAGCAGATCTATGCAATAATTCTGAAGATATAATTTATACAGGTATTCAGAGGTATACTTAATGAAGACATTCTACAGACTAATAAAATTTAGCCAAGGACTAAAGAGAGAGAAATTCCTATATGGAAAAAATTTTACTAAAAAAAAGAGTTCAATCATTCCTTATCAGAGGCAAAAATAACTACCAAGAAGTTTATAGCAGTAGAAACTGCTTTGAAGAAATATGAAGAAGAGGTCAGAAGAACAAATAGAATTTTCAGAACACATTATATACCATCAAATACTAATAAATAGAAGACTCAAATATCATACCTGTTCAAAAGTGTTGCACAGTGACTCATAGCCTATCAGTTTTACTATGAAAATTAACATACCTACACACCTAATGTTATCAAAAGTAATTCTATATGTTGTACCTAGAGCAATTAGTTACATGCTTATGATACATTGACAATTGCCTCAAGCACCCACCCCTCTAGGGTAATGCAAGAGATAGGGTATCAAAAACACCAGGTTATCATATAGAATGATTTAATAACCATCCACAAACATGAAATCAGGAGAAAAAATGCCATACCTGCAAATAACTGGAGGTGTGAGAGAACATAAGAGATGCCAAGTGACTTAGATTTGGATCATGAGGATCAAGGGCTTCAAAGCTGCTGGTGCTGGTTGACAAAGTGGGGCCACGCTTTGGCGAGCTCAGATGATCTACACTGGCATGACTTTCAACTTCAATATGCTGGACTGAGGGCTTGGTGGATTCTTGTGTGGAGCTTGAAGTACTGTTGATTTCATCCTTAGTTTTTGCATCAACTGACAAATTTGATGAAGTATCTTGGGACTCTAGAGTTTCTGTCAAATTTTGATTATGTAGTTGTACATTATTTTTCAAACTCTGATTAGCCATCTTAATTAGATCTGCAACTTAGAAAATTTTACAAATAAAATCAGTAAAAAAACATATACATGAATCAAAGCTAAGTAAAAAAGACCCATTAGTTTGTTAGGAATAACCCATGAAGAAATATTACTGATTATTACTGCATAATTAAACACATCACTTCTGCATGCACTGAAGTTGCCCCTTTTCTTCATTTAAAGTTAATACAAGAATATCTATATCAAAAATATATCTATAATGTTCAACAAAATAAATATTTACTATATTTACTTATAATGACTATATTTCCTAAGAATCTTCTGTAAAAATCCCTTTCATGATAAGAAATTGAACTTGCAATAAAGTGTGATGGTATTGAATTGTATTAATAGCATATATTTACTGGGCACTGAAAGTTTGGTTACTGTTACTTTTTCTGTGCAATGTATTGTTAAAGACAGCATTGGTACCTCAAAAGATAGTTCATTAGAATAAGTAAAGTTTTTCAACTTTTTTTGGATGCTAAGTTCAGCTGGTCCAAGCCCATCTACACTATCAATCTTTGGAGCAAATTTTACATTTTTAACTTTCCCCAAACACAAACATATCTTGCTTTCTGGCGGATACGGTGTGTGCGTTTTCCAATGGGTTGAAAAACTCCTAACACAACCTTGTGTAGAAACAGCAATCAGTTGCTTACGTATGTATTGTGGATGCTTCTGTGGCTCGTGAACCGTTTTGTTTAATTAATTTATCAATAAAAACTTTTATTTGTATTTTTGCTCATGGCTTTTTTTTTGTTACACTAATTTGATTATCTGCTTTTTGACATTGGTGCATTAAGACTGTAAAGCTAATGAATATTTGATTTTATGGAATTTCAAAAACTGGTAGTTTAGTTAGAAATACACATAAGTTTTTTCGCCATTCTTGTAAAATTTTGGTCAAGAATATATAAACACCTACATGAATTACAAATATCAATAGATGAAATTAAACACTAGCATACATTAACTCAATACACGTTTTCCACGAGCAGTGTTGATTATTTATGTTCTGCACTCGCACAACATCATGCGGCCGAAAACACAGTCTGGATACTTCTTTTTCTTTTCAAGTTTGAGGAGAGTAGAAGCTAGCAACCCCTGTTTCTCTTGGAAGTCCAAATACAGTCTGGATACTATGCAAGAGAGTTTCTTCTTCTTCTTTGTGATTAGTGGAGCTTAGAAAGTCA
>VOMN01010998.1:0-18866 GCA_014899125.1 Orchestia grillus
GTTGATTCTTTAATATTGTTTAGAGAGATTCTCGATGAGTTGTACAGGGTGGTAATCCTATGTTCAGTTACCCAGGTCATTGGGAGGCGTCTACATGTCGGGGTAATTCAGATATTCTGTACAACATTTACATTTCCTAAGAGGTGATACAGGCTTGTTAGATCACTGTAATTTAGATTAAGTTGCTTTTTCGAGTATCTTAGTTGTATTTGCCATGTGTTGAACTTCAAAGCGTACCATAAAATTTGGTTTTATGAAAATTGAAAACTAATGATGGAGAGTAGCCTTCTATAGACAGTAACATCTCACGAAAAAATAGGCCACGTGACTTGAGTTGAAATTATAAAAATAACACATGCTTTCAATATGTAGTAAAAGCTTTGTGTATAGTACCATCCACTTTGAAGTAATAGAGTTATGACTTGCCATTAGAAAGAAGTGTTTTATCAATGAAATAGCAATGTTTAGCATACACTTAAACCCCTAGTATTTTGAATAGAAAGTTACATGTTATGCTAAACAGTGACATCTTGCATAAAGAAACCTACAGCATGTCCAGCAACATCGAGTATGAGGTAATGTCTGATGTCGAGTAACATACAGTATAGAGTAGATGCCCTTTTATTAGTAACATTCAGTAAGATCTTGCATAAAGCAACTCGCAGCCCAGAGTAATGGCTGAATATTTCCTCGACAGCAGCGATTTATTCGAGGACACGGCTCCTTCTGCGACTCCTGCTGCGGCGTGCACCCTCAGGGAACAGGTGGAGGCACTGGACCCTGAGCATCCTTACTTCAAGGAGACCAGGGACAAAGTCAATGCTAAGGTCAGTGTTTCCCTTTGGACGAATTGAATTTAGAGTCGTGCCGTACGGATGCCGGGCGACGAGAGACGCTGGGTTTCTTAGCAGCTGCGTGAGTGAGATTTATTGTTAGTGTAGACTAGGTCTCCTTGCTCTTCAAGTAGCGAGGCTCCAAGAGTGCGCCTGGTTGGTAATTTGTCTTATGCTTCCAACCCTCCAGCCTCTACTCCAACGTGTGGAAATTCACAAAGGAACTCCAAATGTTTGAAAATTCACAGGACACTCCAATGTTGATCATTACTTCAGCACGATAGTGTTGAATTATTCCTTAATTTCGAGTGCTGTAGAGCCAGATCCGAGAATCACGGTCTGGCCTTGGGGTGGACTAGGTCACCTGGTGATTTGAGGTATTACTAATCTTCGATGGGCGTTTTGGTGGTCTTACAACTGATACCAGTTTTCCTACATCATAAATATCGATTCTGACCCCAAAAAGTAGAATTTTAGCTTCTAATGGACAATTAGGTTTATGAACTGTTATTAAAAATGGTTCTAATGTCTAATAAATGCATATTATTTAACATCTTACTGTATGAATAACTACTCAAATAAATATGCTCTTTTAAATCACTAGTCGGATATTGTGATACTTATGCAATGTGCTACTCCCTCAGCACATGCCATTTCGATTTTTATGATGCCGAAGTGCGTGCAGATGTTGCTAAAGTGCGTGCAGATGTTGCTAAAGTGCATACAGATGTTGCTGAGGTGCATACAGATGTTGCTGAGGTGCATACAGATGTTGCTTGCTGGGGACTTTGTTGCAGATGTGCATTTAATACACCCTGTAATATACGAGTGCTTCATTCTTGGTGCGCTCAACTAAGCCCGTGCGACTAAAATGTTAATATTTCTACAGCTGAACACCGCTCAGTCGTCGGCGGCATCTCGTGTTACGAACGTACCTGGGATGAACCCCCTCGACCTGCCCCCCTGCGTTATGACCAAGCCCTTGGAAGCCTTTGGGAGTACCTACCCCTGCAGGAAACAACGTTGAAGAGTCGGTGTGTCAAGAGAAATTAAAAGCGACCTCCTAGCTCCCTGTTTTCTTGTACGAGCAGGAGGAGGAGTGCTATTCTTGATCTTGTGTTTAGAAGTTTCATTATGTCAATGTATGCGTGTTTGTTGTGAAGACAACGCACGTTCCAACACCCATGTCCAATAAGAGAAGAGGGTGGCATGTCAGCCTTGTGTTAAGTATTGGTTTTAGGCCCAACTATGTATATTTATTTTTGTAAAGACAACGCGTGTTTTTAAAAACATGATTGTACGTTATTTTAATGAGTCTTATTTCTCTGTGGTTTGAAACGGGAAAGAGTAGGCGATTTTTGTTTGCGTTTTTTCTTGAATGTTACTCTTTTTGTGAAGGGAAGAGTACAGAGTTCCTTTGTCCACCAGAAAAAAAAAGAAACCTAATTTCAAAGTAATTGATGCACAACACAACCTATTGGGCATTGAATTCTTCATAATCTCTGACAAGGCATCTGGGTGTAGTGGGGAGTGACGATTAATCTTCCTTACCTAAGGGAAATTTTCAGTGACCGCCTGAAAAGATCGGCTTGTAGAACGCTGGGAATCGAATTTTGGACCACTTCACGTAGGACCAAGCGCGCTACGCGCTGCACCACAAACCCAGTGTAATCAGTACAGTGGAACGTCAATTTTCGTGGGAAATCTTCTAGACAAAGTCTAACCAAACTCGAAGATTCATACGTGAACTGAAGTAATATTGGATGTAAAAGTGAAGCAGACGTACCAAAATTGAAGCAGAACCACAGCCAAGGTCTTTGATAATTTAACTGCAAAAATATGTCAGAAGCAAACTTTGATCATCACAGGCCGTGCAAAAATAGAAGAAAAGATGGTGCATTCTCTGCTATTTGCTCTGTCAATATACGAATGCAAAAAACTACCGTTTTTCGGGATACATCTATTGTTAGAGGAGTCAGAAGTATAGAGTTGTCTTACAGAAATGTATGCCTCGCTTGAAACATTAAGAGTACGCCGAAAATTATGCTGATTGTAGCTCATTTATCTCGAAATATAATATTTTTGCCAACCCATACGAACATTACCTCGTTAATTAAATGCACACTACATTCAGGGTGTTGTGTTCACGATATTCTTCAATTACTTCGGCTTATTAATGGGGGCGATTCCTTTGATTTTCTGAAGTCATATGTAGAGTTTTGTGAGACACGTTGTACCTATTAGAGTTCAGGGAGCAGCACCGCGGGCCCGCTTCCACTTTAGCTTATGATGTGGGGTGAATTATGCTTCCATTGCATCGCGCCTATCAAAGTTTTTGTGAAGGCCTTCCGAGCTCCCAGATCTCGCTCGACCTCGAACTTTACACTTACGTTCGCACGCGCTGTAGCTGCGTCATCTTGGAGGTCGCCCGCCACGGTTTTTTTAATGCGAATAAAAGGCGATCGCTTGCGATACTCGTTGAAATTCACGTGCGGCTTGGAAGGTTATTTCATACCTCGGTTGCCATAAAGGGTTTTGCTCCCGGGTCTTGAGTACCCACATTAGGGACACGCTTAAAGTCCTGATTCTACGTGAAGTCAACCTTCTGATACACAATTGTTTGTTTCGTCTAAATGAACTTCATTCTGGTCATAAATATTCAAATTTTCACGACTTGGTGTGCTGTACATGATCAGCTGGGGTGGATGACGTCAGGAAGGCTCGTACGTCGCTCGACCGACTTACGTTACGACACCTCAAATATCTGTTGCATGCCAAATAAAAGAACTGAAATACTTCAGAGTGTTTATTAGAGTTACTTAAAATATTTAAAGTATTCGTTCATATTAGTATCTCAAATCTGTATCGCATTTTACTACTATTTACATTCCAATTTACTTCCATGTCCTCTATGTGCAATCATGCTGTGGCATCTTTTTGGTCAACACGGCTAATTTTGACGCATTTTCCTTTCCGCTGATCAGTTGTCGCACGAATTGGCTTGGTTTATGCATAAGAGAAATAACTCGTAACAAATAAATGCTGCTGTAGTTGTAACAGAAGAGGTGCAAATTAATCCCCTCTGTTGGTAATGAGCAGCTGACACCTGTCACCTGCATGGAGCAGCATCAACTAGAGCGAGCATCAAATATTTGTGTCATAGGCAAATACGCTCTATTGGAAGTAAATGGGAAGATAGAGCGGTTGCTTGCTGGTACCGTGCCGACCAGAGGAAAAGAAAAGAAAGCACGAAGGTATTGCAAGTAATTACTTGTTTCTCACGACCTTACACTTGACAAAAAACTAACATGGTAGCATGAAACATGGAAATTAACGGTTTAACATAAAAAGAAAGTAAATTGTACACGCTGACGCTCTGATCTAATTCATCAATTAAAAAAATTCGTCAGACTTGCCGAAAGTACAGTGTTTACTAGAATACAACCCTACAAGTTTAGTCGATTTCAGAAAACCTAAGCTTGCAAGAGTCTTATTTTTGCATTTGATTGAAAATTCGTTCATTAATTCTCTACCCTGCCCGCAATACAGAGCCTCTAAATATTAAGAACGCCTCGATTTATCGAAATCATTCAAGAGAAGACAACGGCATTATTCCGCCGGAAGTCTACGAGATTTTAGATTCATCTTCAGAGGCACACTCCAGGCCTTGTCTTGAGCGATGCAGTCCGGATTGATGTGGTCATAATGCCTCACTTCTGGGCACTGTTCCACAATGAGCCCGTAGGTAATGGCGAGCCTCTCCAGCTCTGCGAATGACAAATTCGCAACTGCAGCGTTGGGGTCTACGTCAGCAACAGTGAAGAGCTTCGTTCCGAGCTCTTCTCGTTTATGCAGTGGAAAAAGTCTTTGTAATGGAGTCTTGCACTGTTTTCGTTTCATGCAGAACATGACACGAACAAACTTTTCAAAGAGATCAAACTCCATGTCGATTAATGGCTTTATTCTGGGCGTGAATTTTATGACACTCGCGTTGACCTGAGGCCTCGGTATGAAACAGTGCCCAGGAATGGTGAACAAATGCTCCACTTCACACCAGTTCTGGCACATGACGGAGAGGCGCGACCTCTGCGAGTGGGTCTCGACTGCAGTGATGCGCACGCCGACCTCTTCTTGCACAGACAGCGTCATGTTGACTCTGCCATAGCGCCATGCACTGCTGTGAAGGCTGATGGCTTTCAACCATCTAATGATTAATGGGAGGCTTACATTGAACGGTAGGTTGCCAATCAAATTGATGGGAGGAGAATCATCTTCCCAGGCTCTCTCACACTCGCTGGGAAACACCTTGCCCATGTCAAACTTGAGTACATCACCCAGTACAACAGACATGTGGCCTTTGCAAGCATTCTGCAACATCAGCAGTGATGGTAGGAACCTGGCATCCTTCTCGACAACAACCACATGTCTGGGACGCTGAGCAATGATGGCACGAGTGATGGATCCAGGGCCAGGACCCACTTCGCACACGTAGGACCCACGAATTTTAGCGCCCCAAGCAACAAACTTACTTGTCAGTTTGGGGTCATATAAAAAATTTTGTGCCAGGGATTTCTTGGCATTAATTTGGTACATCCGCAGCACTTCTGCCACAGAGACCAGAGGAGGCAGGCGTCCAACTAGTGCTTGCTTTGCCATCCTTTGAGAATAAAAAGTTCAAATCAAAGAAATTTTTAGTCTGTTCTGCAGAGATGGGCTGCTGTCTCCCACACACTCTTCTCTAAACCTGCAAACATAGAACAGCACACATTAAAAAACATGGGCAATGCAGCAATTGAGCTGTCACTATTTGTGGTTTTAGTATATAACATGATTATTGTAACATCAGTTCTGGGCTGTCATAATGTAAAAACTCGGAGGTTTACATCAATATCTCTATACTAGGGTGCATTAAAGTCCCTACAACTTTTCAAGATGAATGCTAGCCTTACAGTCATCCCATAAAAGCCTCTTTCATTAAGGTCCACTCAACTCTTTGACTTCAACTAGACTAATCAATGACATTCTACTGTACTTCACTTGAAAGTGGCTACATGACTTTATGTAAAATCTTTACCTCGGTATAAAGTATCTACCTGAATAAGAGATATGAAACTTTTGATGGAATACATTCAAGCAGTAAATCACAGCCTAATGCATACAAAAAACATTATGGTTTTAAAAACTATTAATAATAGAAATTAGATTAGAGCATTAACAGTACACACTAACTATGAACAAATGATAAACCCCGAAATAGCTCAATTTGAGACCATACATACTTGAATGTATTGAGCTACAAATGTTGTATGTATAATGCAGTCACATACTGAAGCAAAATTATCGAATCCTTAAATCCACAATATGAAAATTATTGCTTTTAATTTGATTGCTTCAGTTTATACTCTATTGTGTTCAAATTTTTACTTGTATTATAACTTTGACAGGAAACTTTAATGTATCTCTGTAAATAAAGCCATATTTTTCCAAAAATAAGCAAGGCTACAATAAAGGGTCAAATATTTTCTTTGTATAAATTTGTTTGCTTTACAGAAACCTAAAATGTTCATATAGCTATTTGGTATATTCATTTGGTTCAGTCAATTGGTTGTGTAGAAATACATTAAAAAGAACTTCTACTGATTCTTATTTATTTTAATGTTAATTCTTATTCTGTTTGGCCTTGGTTCTAAATATGATGAACTTTCTAAAATAGCTATTTAGAAAGTTCACTATTGTATAAAAAAGATGCAATTATCAAATTTAGTATGTTTTTGTTTAAATATTAACAAATGCATTAAAAACAAAACATTTACTGGCTTTTAATTTCAAAATAAGACTAGAAAAATCTACAGCAGGCTCACTATTCTGCCATTAAAACTTCTCTTACGTGTTAATATATCTTGGGTAGTATTTGGTTTAATACCACCAATTCTAAAGAGTATCCTTTTTTATCATACAGCCTTCATTTTAGTGTCATTGAATAGAAATTTTATCCTGAATGGTGGAAACCTATTTTTGATAGGTTTCAAAGCATGGAAAAAGTTAAACAAAAAGATATTTGAACCAGTCCTATATAAATAAAGTATAATGATGCAAACTATACAAAAACTAGGTCACATTTAATTCTGACTACCACGTACATTACATCATGTCAAATTAATGACACATTTAATATAATCCAACTAAAACTTAAGCCTAACATGACAAAGGAAACATAAGAGCAAGAAACAAGTTGCACAATACAACTAATTTTTCATAATTTTTTTATGTCATTAACATTTCTGAAATAGAATATGACTGTTTACATTTGAATCTGAGTAGCTTGTATGATAAGCTGCCAAGATGTTTTTTCTGGCTGTCCTGTAGTATGTTTTGATCTTCTATGTAAGGTTGGGAGTCCTTTGAGTTTTTAGTCTTCTTCTGCTTCCCTTGATGCACAGTTGCTATTCTCTGTGTATGATTTTCTGAGGCTTCATTTTTCTTTGCAGGTTTCTCTGCTGCTTGAGCCTGCAGGTGGGCTTTTGGAGATTTCACGGTAGGAGTATTATTACATAAATCCAGTGTTGTTAGGGCTTCTTTTGTCATTATGGATTTTGGTTTGCAATTGGTGAGGTTTGTCTCCATTTTATATTAATAATATCCATTATCAGTTTGTTGGTTACTGGTTTGTCACCATCAACTATTTGCTTAAATAATTTGGCAATAGTTAGGGCTACCTGTTTGCAGGTGGTTGCCAAACATCTGCATCTGATCCTGGGTTTCTCCATTTTGACTCGGTGTTTGTGTGTCCACGCCCTTTAGGTTCCTTTGGTTAGTGTGAAAGGCAGGATAACTTCTCATAACATTTTTCATTGTTGAATTTTCCATCTATTGGTTGTTACCCTTTGGCTTATCAGGTACAGCATTGTTTTGTTTTGCTAAAAGTATAGCATCTCTGTAAGAAGTTTTGTTTTTGGCTCTAATTTTTTTCAATTTGTTTGGCCTTCTTCATTTGTGGGCATCCTCCATAACTACACCTTTTTACTTTCAAATTAAAATAAGTGAAGTTCNATTTTATGCAGAGTGTGGGCTGGTGATCTTTCCCTTTTGTTATGCGCATGATGTTGAGCAGATGAGAGTTTCTTTCAAACAAATTTATCTATATAATACTAAAACTCTGGTCGTCTTGCTTGTTTGCTTCAAACCGTGCACACGTTTATTTGTCGGATATGAGATATTGGAAATTTATACTCTTCGTTTAATCCCGTATTTTGGATACCGACTTAGCTNCAATGTGGGTGGTATTTAACAGTCTGTTCATTTGCTGAATGCTCATATGGCTTACTTTAACTATTAGTACTTGTTTTGTCATATTCTTTTTCATATCAATGATGTGAAAGTTTTCAAATTGAGAGGCTTGAAGGTTTCTCATTAGTTTGAGTTTATTTGAGAAGAATTTCTTTACCTCTCTTGAGTCACTTTCAGGTTCAATGAGAAAGGTTACTGGTATCTGAGGACCTGATGGGAGTTGAAACAGATTACCTGCTTTACCTGTGCTGGCAGGCCAGTGTTCTTTCCTGGGATGTCGAGTCTTCTTTATGGCTGGTTGGTTCTCTGTCCTCGGACCACTGACTACCCCAGCCATCTCAAAATTTGCATTGATTAGATGATCATCTGCTTCTACAGAACAATCAGACTTTTTACTTTTCCCTTGTCGAGCGTTCAGCAGGGTTGAGTCCTTTCCAAATACATTAATTGCAATTGAAGGGTCATCGGGAATTGCAGCAATAGTTCCAGTGGGAGGATGTTTCCCCTGACTATTTATTAATTCTTGTAGTCCACTGCAGAGGCCAGTTGAGTCCAGATGGAGATCCGAGTTATTTTGATCGCAAGGGGTGGTCACAGTATTTGAGATAGATTTGTTGGCTGTGGCCAGTGCTGTGTCTGAAATGACACCTTCGTCCAAAGAGTCAACAAAAATTAGGCTAGGATCATCACCCTCGAATTCATTTAATTCATCCCCAGACCCGCTTGGCAGACCTACCATCTCACTAGATGGTGGTCTGCTCAAGAGTAGAAATCCCCGTTTACCCAAAAATGAAATAAGTTGCTTATTCAATATACTAGAAAAGAGAAAAAGTTCCGGTAATATACCTACAGTACGAAGAACGTTTGATAAACTTACCAGGTTAACCGTCAGCAGATCTTCCGCCGTCCGTACCACAACACTCGGTCGCTCGCCGATAGACGCTTGAATCGTCATTTATTGAAAAAGTCAGAGGTTCCTGCCGCTGCGATGAGCCGTGGCTGCTTTCTGCAGCCATTGCGTCATGTGGCCGCTGCTTAGGAGCGGTGCGGTAACACCAAGAGGAAATCGTAGTTTCCAGTGCTATAGTGTTTAGTAATCACCGGTTTGACAACCGATAATTCCTGATATGTCTCAAGTGCTGATCCTTTTTAAAGGTTGACTTCGAACATACGCGAGTGTTTTCTCGTAATTCGAGAGGAATTTGTGTCAGGAATTGGGTGCCAACGAGGTGCCCTAAAAATGTACCCATTCCCTGAATGCCGTCTAGGGTGCTTAGGACTGCTTCAATTTACGAATACCCAACGTCATGGTAATTATTGCAACGTTTGCTTGTCCATTCGACGTTTGACAAATGCAGTCTGTTGTCAGAATCGTATGTTGGCGAGATATGCAGTGTTTCTTTCTATATTAACTAGTTCATTTGTACGCCTGTTTTTAATTTGTAAAATCACTATTCTTAATAGAAGGCGGTATTAGTGTTCGGATATAAATCGGTTGCCATTCCACCGAGAAAATTGGGAAAAAATTCAGCTTCACATCCATTTGTTTTTTAAATCATTTCAACAGTTCTAATGGAAACATAAACTTTACCATGGCATACGAACAGAATACCACGTTGGCGTTTTAGACCTAAGCATTAACCGTACCGCAGCGAAATATCAATCTAATGTCTTCCAAAACTTAATTTTACTGCCTTAGGGTACAGCTTTTTAGTTTTTGTTCTCTCGTTTATAAGCTTAATTTCATTCGCTCTCTTCTCCCTTGAGCTTCTAAATTGTCATCTTCCTATCAACCGCTCTCATTGGAGGTAGATTATTTACGGTAATTATATTATTTCTATGCAATGGCTAACCGTTTCCCTATTTGACAATTTGGTTAAACGAAGGCTTCTTGAACAATATATTTTCCGATGAGAAATTATAACTATATACGATGGAAACATTCAAAGTTTATATCTCGCTTCATGGTATGGGCATTATATCTGATGATATGGTAAAGTATTCTAGGAACATGTTAGCTAAATTTTATTCTCAATTCGATTCCATTTTTGCTCTTAGGAATGACTCAAATTCGTGATTTTTTCAAGTACAAAGACTGACCACCCTCTGAGCTACGATCTAATATGTTTATAAGTACACTCAGAGAACTAGCCAGAGTTCTTACTTTGGGTGTACACCAAGCCGTTCACGATTCTTAGAGTTTATTAACATTTAAAACGTTCCTACCCTTCCCCTCGCAGTTTCACCTCATTCTCCTGCTACAATCCGCATATTTGCATTGTGATTACTATATTAGCAAATATTATCACGCTTCACTTTTCGTGCTCAGGGACGAATTTAGAATCACGATCGGAAGTTTTTAAGCGATTTTCATACGTAATTTTTAGATCGTAGTCATACAAATCCTAATTAGAAGTTGTATCGAAACTTCCATGTTTTAATTTTGTGGCTGTAATTTTACTAATTGAAAAATCGAATGTTCTAGACTTTATATATGACCGATTTCGGAATAAACTATTTTTTTTCAAGACTGTATTGTGAGCAGACCATCCACGCTCGTTAGACCATTTTGAGATAGTCTTGACAACGTGTCATTCAGATATTAGAATCTTCACGTGTAGCAAAACATAGCAAAATCTCAACACTGATCCAAATGCCAATGCTTTATTTACGCATTAACCTATATCCCCCTCATATTAGATTAAGTTGTTTTATTTAATAATTTTTGTTTGTTTTTCGGTACACTAGAAAGTGGGTATGTTGTCATTGAACAGGTATGTTTGTTTTTGTCCTTTTCTTCCAATTACAGCATAACATCTTATGACAGGAGTGAATCAAAGTTTTGCACATGTAGATATTTTCTTCCATTTCTCTTTCAAATCCTTTCACAGTTCGATATTTCTTGGATTTTTTGCCTTTGATTTTTCATTTTGAATCATTTGTACATTCTCAATGGGACTCTGGTCTGGTCTCTGAGCTGGTCATGCCATCACAGTAATATTCTCCTGAGGGCGAAATGTCGCGATAGACTTTGCTGTGTGAGGCGGTGCATTATCCTGGATGAAAACAAATGACTGACTAATTGTAGTTCTCCGACTCAGTAAACCTTTTTTTAGTAACTTTATATACTGGTGCATTTACTTTCATATGTAACATATGAATAGGTTCTTTTCTACAAGCAGAAATCATGCCAAAGACCATGACCCTCCCTCCTCCAAACTTGACAATATTTCAACACTTTGACTCCGACTCTACATGCAGGTAAAATTTCATGTCGACAAATATCTCCGATGTGAATTTAAAAATTAAGGATTTTGATTCCATAAATTCGGTGATCCTATTCATTTTCCTTCGAATCTAAACTAGCTTAGTCGAGTATTGAACACAATTTTCATGAAAACTTACAAATTTGTACCCATACATGTTAGTGCTTAGGTTACATTAGGTTAGGTTCGATGATCACGTGTACCATACATGACCCACTTCCGAGGCAAAGTGTTATGTGCATTGAGGAGAACATTCCTTAGGACTGCGTTGAATGGACGTTCTCCCTTCAGAGCCAAGCAATTTAAATTTGGAATCATTGGTGAAATTAACTCCTTCCCACTGTTCTTCGGTATGCGAGGAGTATTGAGTTACGAATGTCAACTAAGCCTTTCTGTTTGTCTCGGATATGAAAGGTTTCATGGCAGGTACGAGAAAAACATTGGTTTCATATAGTCCACAGAAGAAAGTGTGTATAGAAATATTAATGCATAGCTAGCTCATCATTAGCTTCTTTTGTAAAGAATTTCTTGGTAGGCTTGGGAGTAACATGTTGTACGGGATTTTAGTTACGCGAGGTTAGAGGATTGGTGCAGCAAGAGAGGTTACTTCAGGTGGGTGGGGTCTTATTTTAGGGAAGGCTGGGATTTGATTTAATTTCCATAAAGCATGGCGGCGATATGTTTGAAATACACGGTGCGAGATATCAGAAATGCCGATAGAAAAGGACTGCATACCGGGGACTGCAGCGGGGATCTACAGCAGTGACTGTGGCGGGGGCTCAGCAACGGCCTCACGATATTTCTCCTGTCTTCTTGGAACTTTGTTTCACTGGCTTTTGATGTTGTGTGCCTGAGAACCTGTTGTTTCCATTTGGTTTATTTTAGGGGAGTTTGCGTGCAATCTTTGTTATTCAGAGTATGGTACTTTAAAATTTGTCAAATTAAAAGGCCTCACTGCCGCTCCGTAAAAGGCCAAGCCTTCAAAAGGCAATAGGGTTAGGTTAGTTAAGTTTGTCTATCTTATGCTATGTCGACTGGCGTTTTCAAAGGGGTACTGTTAGGTTACCTCAGCTTTAGCTAGTCCTTCGGGACTTCTGTCTTTCATGCCCACTTTTTTTATCTCCATTTTCATGTCTCCTGCGCTGATAATTCTTTAACTTTTCTTCCTTTTCCTTTTTAACTTCTTGTTTTTCTGCACAGGGGATCGTTTGTGGGACCCGATTTTTTGCATAGATACCCCATTCTCCAAAGTCCATTCTAAATGGTCGCTTCTCTTTCAGTGCGAGATAGTCTTAGTTACTGAAGCGCTGCTATCTCCACTACTGCTATACTACAACTACTTTCCTTTGAGCTGTTTACCTAAGCCTGCCACTTGATATTTTTTCTTCTCCCTCTTTTTCGTTTTTTATCTTGCCGTGTGAGTTTCCTATTCGGTGTTCACACTGGCATAACTCTATGCCCATGAATTAATTAGCTTTACCTATAAATTTACTACTAACTTCAGTGATTGTACTCATGGCTGTAACATAACACTTGATTTTTACTAAAACCAGAGAGAATGACTAGATTTTGGAATAACCTCATTTAGGAATAAGGAATAACCTTATTTAGGAATAAGGAATAACCTCATTTAGGAATAAGGAATAACCTCATTTTAGAATAAGGAATAACCTCATTTAGGAATAAGGAATAACCTCATTTANTAGGAATGAGGAATAAACTCGTTTAGGAATGAGGAATAACGTCGTTTAGGAATGAGGAATAACCTCATTTAGGAATAATGAAGAACTGAAATTCCTTCTGCTTGCTTTTCTTTCTTCTTCCTTCTAACCAGTCTTTAGGTAATTTTTAAGCTGTATTTCTTAATTGAGCTGAGCTAGTACAAGGAAAATTTAGTTTTTTCTTCACCTTCTTGGATTTACGTAAGTTCTATGACTACACATTACGACTTTTTCGTTGATACCAACTAGAAATTATTCATTTTAGCTCACTATTCCCGAGCCTTAATGATATTGGAAACTGTGCCTCCGTCGATATCCCAAAATTTAGGGAATCATAAGGACCAATCCCAATTACTTTTCAATATTGTGTTGGAAATATATATTAGTTTTTCCACAAATGTATGAAGTACTATAAACAATCTCAGAATTAGACTGTCATTTTCATATAAGCTCCACTGGAATCTAGGAAAATTTAACTTCTAAGAGCAAAATTCAAATGCAAAATTATTCCATCTGTCGTTCATTGCGTAACCATGGAAAACGGGGAGGTATATGTATCTACATATCTAAACAGATGAACTCTAAAGTCAGCCCAAATGCAATAGTAAACCTTGATCACATCGCAACCCTTTTCGTAGAACTATCGAAGAACTAAACGCGTTGTGATGGGAACTAAACATCGGTCCGACCATTTTGTATACTATTTTTCTCGAATAAACTTAAAACTATTCAATTATCCTTGGGCTTCGGTCTCTTATACTAACTACTGATCATTAAGTATTAACCTAACCTCGAAGTCCTACTCTTTAACTTTACTAACTTTACTAGGGGGCTTCAAAAAGTTGATGAGAAAAGTCCATTACTAACGATTGTTTGATTGAAAAAAAGAAACGAATACCTACTGTATCGGTAGTAG
Organism: Orchestia grillus; assembly: GCA_014899125.1. NCBI lineage: Eukaryota > Metazoa > Arthropoda > Malacostraca > Amphipoda > Talitridae > Orchestia > Orchestia grillus. Next base: position 14,024 of record VOMN01010998.1, read on the forward strand.
ATAAGCCACATACCTCTGGGAGTTCTGCACAGAATTATTGTGGAGAGTTTGGGGCTAAGCAAGCTCTCCGCTAGATGGGTCCCAGGCGTGTTGTGCCCACAACAGCAGCAAGCGAGGGCAGATCTTTCATTAGAAATTTTGAACAGGTGAGATGAGGACTCTGAATCTTTTCTGCAAATAATTGTGAAAGGAGATAAAACATGGCTCTACCAGTATAATCCTTAAGATAATACTCAATCGAAGCAGTGGCTGCCCTGGGGTGGAAGTGGACCATTCAAAGGAAAATCTAAACGTTCAAGAGGAAAACCCATGGCCATTGTTTTCTAGGAAGCAGAGGGAATTTTGCTAGCAGACTTTCTCAAAAACAAGAAGACAATTACATCTGCTTATTATGAAGGCATTTTGAGAAAACTGATCCAGAGAACCGCTGACAAACGCCCTGGAAAGCTACATCAACGCGTCCTCCTCCATCACGATCGTGCACCCTCTCATGGTGCTCGACAAACAAGAGCTGCGCTACGTGAATTTCGATGGGAAATTATCAGACATCCACCTTACGTCCCTAATTTGGCACCATCCGATTTTTTTTGCTTCCAAAGTTGAAAAAATCTTCGAAAGAGCCTACTTTTCAATCAATTGAAGATGTCAGAAGAGCTGCTCTGACGTGGTTCACTTCACAAGACCTTCAGTTTTACGCGGACGGACTTGAATGGCATCAACGTTTGGAGAAGTGTATTGACTTTAATGGAGCATATCTTGAAGAATAAATATTACAACTGAAATAGTTTTTTCGTAGTATTTTTTTATCCTCTAACTTTTTGAGCCCTCTCGTATTTTCGAAAGCAAGCCGCCTAAGGGTAGCACCGTACACTGGAGGAAATAAATATTTATTTGCGTTTATTAATATTATTTCCATTTATATACTCGTATAAGGTCGAAAATATTCGGATAATTAAATTGCTTCTAGTTTCATATAAAGTGTTAATTTCCGCTGGCCTCAGCAACTTTCGGGCTACTGTTTCGTCACAGCGTTTGCTGCCGAGTAGGAGTATTGTTCTTTCGCGTTGCTGCTTCTTAAAAAGGAATAGACAAGTTAGACGGACTGGATAGGCGTCTTCTCATTAATTATTTAATAATAGGTAAAATTAACTAACAGGTTTAATAGGTTTAAAATTGACTAATAGTCCTTTTTTGTATGCGGAATTGTAGCGCAATTTCTCTGTTCTCGATACCCAGCAATTGAGACTCATGGTCCTCTCGTTCTAGTGCTGCGGCACAGATATTCCTCCAAGATTTTCCCGCTCTGCTGTAACCGCATGTTGATGCTTGAAGCCACAGTTGGGTTCTTGGCTGTTTCGGCGCACGAGAGGGAGGATAGGCGCCCTGGTCTGGTCAAGTTGAGACGCGTTCTCAGTTTTTCCGTGGATGAAATTTCAACTTTGAGACTGCATTGTATTTCCGAAAAATATTGTTCCTCGCTTGAGTCGAGGTTTCGCCCATAATGGTCTTGGTCAGAATTAGTTTTTGGCATGAAACAATTTCCTGCTTTCTAACACTTTGACTGCGATTCTCCATCGAGGAAAAATTTCATGTCGACGAATATCTCCGTTCTGAATGTAAAAACTAAGGATTTTGTTTTTCACAAATTTGGTTATCTTATAAATTTTCAATCTAATCAAAACTAGCTTATTTCACTGATGAAGGTAAATTTGACCTTAATTGAAAATTTATTTTCATCCATGATAGTGATTTGGTTACATTAGGTTCGATGATTGCGCGTACCATATGTGACCCACTTCGGAGGCAAGGTAAACTTCAATGTATGTTCAAATTCAAAGAAACTTAAACCCTCAACGTTCTGCTTCGGAAACCTAGGTTCTCGTATTTGTTTGAAGCTTATAAAAATATGTACAAGGGGCATAAGGTGTCTGGGGTCACTAATATTTTTGTAATTTAAACTCACCTGATGATAATGTGTTTTTATTTCAGAAGATCCAGTGGCAGAAACTACCATAACTACTGAAATTAAAAGACACGCTGTACTAGTGTATATATAAGCGAAACTCAGCAATTTAGAAATTGGAAGATTTCTATAAGTCGCCAGATCTTTCCTTTTCAAAGTTAGAAAGGAGCTGAATGAAAACAATGGAGACGAATTGCCCACGAGCAAAAGAAAAGAGCGTTGGCAACGTTCTGACTCACTCAGAACACATGAGTTTGTCAGAAGAGGTCATGACATCTTGCCAAAGTTGTTCAAGTGTCTGAAGGAATAATAAGGAATGTTGTTTATCAAGATCTCGGATACTGATCATACGTTCTTAGGCGAGGTCAGTTAATGTCGCCGAAGAATCAAGAGAATCGTTTAATGCGTGCAATTTGTCTAAACGTGCGTAAGGTGTCCTCAGATACCGTATGCACCCTTGTATAATTAATTAGCAGTCTGCTGAAATGACTTTGGCGTCCTCTGCTGCGATACGTTGATTAAGGATGATTCTTGAAGCCCTATTCTTTTGCTCTTCTGTAATCTTAGTGAGAAGAGTTAGAGGAAATTGCGTGAAAGTGTATGACGAAGAAACCTCGCCTGGATGCCGAAATTTCCGACATCCAGTGGGCAACTACCTGTGGAAGCAGTAGAGGAGCTAAAACGTCATAGTAGCATATACCACCAAAAGAGTGTATGACAAGCGTGTAGAAAAGTATCAAGAATGCGGATAGAATTCTTGGTCATAGAGCAAAAATCTGTCACAATAAAGCCAAGGATACACAAGTCACGTTTACTTGCTGTACAACACTATTCTGACCACATCAGGACTGAGTTGTGCAACACTGCTCTCTTACCCTACGGCGAGATATCGGTAAAATAAATAAATCCAGATCAAAGAACCAAAACAATTTCTGAACATCGTAACAGTCACGAAAAGCGAGCGCTTACATTCCCCAAATCTCATCACTCTTGAAAAAAAACTACGATCCCGACTGATTGAGACCAACAAATATCTTAATGGTTTTAAGCACCTTAGCTAATCGTAGCACAGAAGAGCTCTGCGAACACAGAATATCCCAAACTCTGAGTTTCTTTCCAATTCAAAACTTTAAAATTAATAATTGAACCTGGTACCGAAAACGTTTTTGCTGGCTCGTAAACTAATTCCAGAATCATTTGCAAGTGCTGGAAAAAAAATCCCCAGGATTTTAAGGTAACAATTTGAAACATTTTTGATAGCTATACAGAAAATGGTTCCCTGGTGGCGGCATATTTCCTGAAACCAATTTCTTTCAGTTCTCGGCGCACGGTGGCAAAATAATTATTCTCAGGGCCTTTGTTGAACATACTGGTCAATTGCAGAACATTTTTCCGCCGGTTTGCTGCCACCAATCACTTCAGAAAACGGTTGTCGCGAGTATGAAGAGTTTTAGAGGTCACTGACTGTACTTATTTATTTTTTCACTCAGCAATTGTTTTTTGCGCAGTCATAAGTTCTACGGCCATCGTTTGAGATACTTTCTGGTGAATTTTCCAGTGAGGTGAAAACTTGTAACCTCAGTCAGTTTGTCAAAACAGGGGCTTATGTTGTTGGCCTTTTCTTCGTAATTTGAGATTATTAATGCGTGTTGTTGCAGAGAGAGAGAGAGAGAGAGCGCAGGTGCAGTACTGACTACCAATGATACTGAACGCAATTATTCTTACATTATTTTTCTTCAAATTTGTTCCGAGGAAACCTGGAAAAATTATTTAATTCATGTCTACGTTTTACATGGGTGTGACAAACTTTTTGACCGAGTAGAGAATATTAAAATTCTCATTTCATTTCGGAAAAAAATACCGCGAGCATTTGTTCAATGTTATCACGTGCGAATATGAAATGTTCTTCGTCCGTCATTGGTAAAATTTTACATCGGCCTGATTTTTCACAAGCGCGTTAGCTGCCGTTTTTCGTCATTCGATTGGAAATTTCAATTTTTAACTTATTCGAGAGTTTAGCGCAACGCAGCACTCGTGCGGAGGATGATTTTTATGTCAAGGGAGCCACGTCATGGACGATGTGACCGTCGCTGATAAAGTTGACTTCACTCAGTAACGTTCAGCTCGTGTTATGGTGCACTTAGGTGGCGTAGGTCGCTGGGCAGGTTGAGCAGGTCTACTCGTCCTCATTTCTATTTGGTCTCAAAATTTGAATTTGCCGAAGGAGCGGAAAACTTATGTAGTTCACGGCTTTAGTTTTGCATCTCTGAAGGCTGTCTGCACTTTTAGCAGAGAGCAACAAACTTTTTAAAATTAAAATAGCGGCACAACAATCTACCTGAAAAAGTTGTGCACACTATGTATTTGTATGATAATGCAGATTACATACGTCAAAGAGCATCACTGAAACGGAATAGAAATAAGTAAATCTACTTATTGCGGTCCTATCGCTTGGTTAATCAATCAATCTCTAATCATTGCCAAAAACTGCCAAAAACGAATTATTTTAACTTTGTGCGTAACTACACATTTGTTTTACTCTTGAAACAAATAAGGAATTTCTTAATAAGGTGGTTAGAAGTACTGATTACTGGAAGCAAACACCAAATTGTTTAGAAACGTAATGGTCGAAACTTTCCAATTATTTTAAAGCCATATGAGAAGTGTGTTTTTTTCCGTTCCGATATAAAAATTCCGTCTTGAAACAGGACCGCATTGGGCCTTAATATTTTTAATTTTTTTAAGACAGAACCTGAACCGTTATTTAGTTGTCAACATAATTTAATTTCCGTCTATATTAACACGTTGAGTCCGAAGTGGGTCATATATAATACGCGCGATCATCTAACCTAACCTATTGTAACCAAAGCACAATCATGT
>VOMN01011000.1:0-41715 GCA_014899125.1 Orchestia grillus
TGATCAGAGCCAGGGTGGCTGGTGCCCGCTCTGCCAAGGGGCAGGTCAGTGTGTGGCCAAGTCCTGCTTGTTGGTGGGTGGATGAGGCCATTGGGGGCATGTGGCTAATATTGGTGTGAGCATTTTTCAAGTGTTCTCGTTGAACAAATGCTATTCAACCATGACTTTGTACTCTCAGTTCTGCTAATTTAGATGCAAGGTGTACAAATGTCATCTAGCTTTGAAGAGGCGTCTTGCTTTATTTTTTAGCTTTTGTCAGAGTTCGCAGATCTTTTCAAGTTGTTGACGTATTTTGAGCCAGTTGAGAAAACGTAAGGAAGCAAACTTCATTTTAAGTAAATTACTACACGCCCTGAAGCTGAGGATGCAACTCGAGCTCTGAGTGTCGCTGGTGTGTGCAGGTGTTGGTGTTCCTGGACAGCCACGTGGAGGTGAACGTGGCGTGGCTGCCGCCGCTGCTGGCTGTGGTGGCGCGTAACAGGACGCACGTGGCCATGCCTGTCATCGACCTCATCTCCCCTGACACTTTCGCTGTGAGTCGCTCCGGCCAGCCCAGTGTCTCCCGTCTGGAGGGCCGCGCACTGCAACCATGATGTGTCACCAATGATGCTGCACACGCACACACAATTTCAGCTTTGATGCTGCACGCACACACAGACACGCATTTCAGCAATGATACTTCACAGGTCTCGGGAATAAATGTAACGGTTAAAATAACATTAAATTTCTTGATGCTCACTGGGGAAATACTGATTTACTTTGAAATACGGCAGCATATCCGTTGCATAATCCTGTGTTTGAACCGTGAGCGTCGTATTAGGAAATTACGTAACTAACAGAGAGAGAGAAGCCTCTCACTTCTCTTTCTACGTAAGTCCTCTCAAATAACCTTATTGTTGTGGTATTGTCGAGAAGATTTCGCGTAGCCAATTAGATTTCAGCGTTTGCGGAAAAAAAAATAATGCTTTTTACTGGATATTCTTCATTATATATCTGATGTTTTTGGTGCTTGAATAAATTGGAACTGAATTAGAAAATTCATCCAATATCCAATAGAATCCCACAAGCAACAAAGCCCCTGACTGCTAGACCACCGAGTGTCGCATGCCAGAGCTGTCGTGGTAAACTGCGTACAATTACGCGCGTGTGGCGCCCCGTGCTGCTGTCGAGTTACAGAACGAAAAACGAGAAGTCCAACTTTGATTTGATGATTATTCTGTACATACTTGAGGGGAAAGGTGCGCTGAGGAGGCTTATTGTTTAGCACACATTAGCGGCTCGCTTCATTGACGCGCAACCTTGTTACAGTTTCTCCCCTAGCTCGCGCTATAAGGTGGTCTAATGTTCCTAGGAGTCGCGCAGAGCTTTTACCGCACTTCCACTACCATTGTTTCGAAAAATTTTGTGCTGAATTTAGTTTACTTCCATGTGTAGAAATGACGACTAGGGGTTCTGATATTACCACTTCTGAAACTTTCTATTTTCTTATTCTTAATTGCCAAAGTAATTCTTTTTAATCTCAGCGGCAAGTTCAACCAAAGCCTTTTTGTTTGCAAGTGTATCCCTTGAAAATTTGGATTAAATTTGAAAAATAACCTTGAATATGTTTCAACTAGCGTCGCATCACTGTATGCCTCCATCATGTTGCAGTACCGCAGCTCCCCGCTGGTGAGGGGTGGCTTCAACTGGGGGCTGCACTTCAAGTGGGACGACATCCCCAGAGAGCACTTCGCTGACAAGCAAAACTTCGCCAGACCTGTGAGGTGAGAGACGCAGCAGCACCACAGCTCTACCATGTGCTACCAACAGCTCATTATTCGTGTGCGTTGTTACCACTTGGGATTTGGATAGCGGTGCATAAGCGTCAGGTGCCACTGGTACGAGTATTTTATATCGAATGATGTGAATTTGTGGTGACTGGTTTTGAAAAGTCTGAAGTAGGAACCAGTTAATAGTTTATTTAAAGACAAAGTGATGAGGTGTTCTATGCGTGAGAATGCTGGAGTTATGAATGTGAGAGACTGTCTGGGAACTAAGTTTTTTTTTGTATATTTCCTGTCAGGACATACCTAATTTGGATGTAAAAATCCATTACGATTAATTGTCTTCTAAAAGTGTTGTGTGTTTGATACCTCGCTGCTGTGACACTTCAAGTGTGTTACCTTGATGTGATGATGCGGGCAGGTCTGCCACGATGGCAGGGGGCCTGTTCGCAATAGACCGCGGCTACTTCAAGGAGCTGGGGGAGTACGACACGGGCATGGAGGTCTGGGGCGGCGAGAACCTCGAGCTCTCCTTCAGGGTGGGTCGTGGTGCTGACGACGCCTGTGCTGCTGTGGAAGTGCCTTGCACGCTATGCGCTTTACACTATGTGACGGAATTTGTCGTTGGGCTTGTTCCATGGTTAAAGCACAACTTTCCATGTTTTTGTAACTGAACAAAATAAAAGAGAAATAAGTTTGATGATAAAACTTTGATCCTGTGGTCAAGTCAAAGAATTTTCTAATTTGCCTTTATTCTATAAAATACTACTAATAAATATAATACAAGCATAACATGAAAGCGAAGTTTCATAGGAATGATGGGCAATTTATATTGCTGTGTAGTAAAAGAAGTGAGGAAATAACAATTAATTATCAGGAACAACAATCGTGGCACACACTAGTGTTATCATGCCACAGGGACAACATTGCGTTGGTTGTAGAACTGCCTCAGTATCGTATTGGCTGGGCGCATGTTTCTGTGAGACGCTGTGTCAGGAGAGAAGGAAATTGATAGGGTCTCTTCGAAAAGAAGTGAAAAGGAGGAGGAAGAAGAAGGGTCTCATCAAAAAGAAAGGGTCTCTTCGACAATGTGGGCAAAAGAAATAAAATGCTCGTCATTATTGTCACTGGAACATACTAATGTTATTCCAAGGTATAAACGTTGTAATTCTTTGATAGTACTTCCTTAAATATCTGGTTTTAAGAAAAACGCCTCAAATGAACTAATTTTTTTTACTCAAGTCACAATCACGGCAGCAGTTACAACCGTGTAGTTTTATCTGATAGTTTCAGCCGGCCCCTTCATTTACACAGGTTTATCATAAAGTCAATCGATACCCAGCTTGTGAAATTTGCCTCTTCTCCTCCAGCTGTGGCAGTGCGGGGGCAGCCTGTGGCTGGTGCTGTGTTCCCGCGTCGGTCACGTGTTCAGGCAGCGCCGCCCCTACGGCGACGCCGGCGACAACGACTCCATGATGCACAACTCCCTGCGTCTCGCCCATGTCTGGATGGATGACTACAAGGTATGGATGACGGATAACCAAATTTGTGAAAACAAAATCGTTTATTTTTAGAAATACCGCGCAGATATTTGTCAACATGAATTTTTTCCCATATTTATAATCGCAATCAAAGTGTTAAAAATAGAGTCCAGGTCGGACTGTAAAATTCATTCCTTCCAAATTCTTTAATGTACGTTTGAAAACTTGACACACTTTCTTTATAGCCTTGCTAATTTTTGGTCACCTCAGGGGCATTATAAGCTGAGAATATTTAATGGTATTAACCCAGTTGCGTATGGAAGCGCTAAATCGTTACTAATATTTGCCGCGTGTGGTGACATTTTTTATTTATTTCCTAGGACAACTTCTTGCGGCTGCACCCGAACGCGTACAGTATAGACTACGGCGACATCAGCGAGCGGCTGCAGCTGAGGCAGCGACTGCAGTGCAAGCCGTTCTCCTGGTACCTGGAGCACGTCTACCCCAGCCTCTCCAGCAAAGGTGTGCTGGGTCGGGCTTCACTCGCCACGTTCCGCGAAGCCTAGAGACTTCATCTCTTGGCTTCACTCGCCACGGTCCGCGAGGCCTAGAGACGTCATCTCTTGGCTTCACTCGCCACGTTCCGCGAAGCCTAGAGACTTCATCTCTTGAGTACTACTAGGATACCTCAGACTCGGCTCAAGCTTTGTTTGGTGTTATTCTATTATCATCGTTTCCTTGCCCTCAGATATGATGGTAAATCTCGGGTGAAGTAATGTAATTTTCTATGTCTCGGCTATGGTCTGCCTTCTCTGACATAATCTTGCTAATTAGGAATATGGACCTGTGAACTTTTTCTAATTCCTTCTATAAGTAATTAAATGATTACATACCAAAAATTTAGAGAACAGTTTAGACATTTAGGGCTCAAAGATCGAGGAGGGGACTTTTTGCTGGTATTTTATCTTGAGAGTATCATTGCTGTCTCATTTTTCGTGTAATAATACAAGTGTATTACTGTTTAACTGTAGTAGTATTAGAGTTCCACTGTGTATCTGTTCTGCCTAACTAGTACTGTAACTCATTTTTGTGCTTTTGATAATATATTTTCCTTAATTTTGACTGTAGTGTTTTAGTAGCAAGACATATGTACATAACATATTATGCTTGAATACTGTGAAATATGGTTTCCACGATTTAATTCTTTTTATTCACGATTCTGCCAACCGTAGAGTAGAATTTGACGCGTGGAGAAGACAAAAACACTTCGATTGTTTAGTCATTTAGGTTACAGTAACGTTGCAAGAGATTGATGATCAAGTCATTTTGTTGAGCTTTGCATACATTTACGTGGTTTTCAGGTCGTACCGTTTCAGTAGCCTGACTCAAAAGGCAGATCTGGTACTAATTCTGTGAATTTTGTTTGCAGGAGAGGCTGTCAGCAGCAACACGGAAGGCCTGCACGCTTATGACGCCAACTGGAGGTTCAGTCAAAGGAAGTTCGTTGATAAAGTTAAAGTGAGTTTCGAGCTGTTCCGACTATATAAATATTAATGCAACAAAGTTCCCGGGTCAGAATAAAGTACAACAAAGTGGAATACAACGAGGTTCCTGTGAGGTGCATATAGTATTGTTATCTTTTTTCAACGACAGGTTTTGCGATCATGTTTACAACATGACAGTTAACAGATGGCCTGCCTCTGTGAATAGAGACTGGGAATTTTTTCTATTGTGTGGGTGTTTAATTAGTGTGAAGCTCCTTATCCACATGGAAGGTGATCTAAAAAGAGCAAAGAGAAGTTATTCTGCAAAGCTCTCGAGATGTCAGTTGGCACGTGGTGGTGCCGTGAAACTACGTCCTCACGTACGAACTTTTTGTTTCATTGAGCGAAGTTGATTTATCATGCTGCCACTGTGGCTGTGCTATACACCATGACTGTTCTTGTTGAATTTACACTCAATAACCCTTTCCTGCATTGCATTCTGGCTTTCGTGCAAAATATAATTACTTCTGCGTATGCTGTGTGTTTCTTTGAGTGAAGATGCTGTCTCTGAATGAATATGAAACATTATCTTTCAGTTCTGGTTTGTTTTACTTCCCGTGTAGCATTAGTTTTTTTAATAGAATTAGTAGTGGTAACAGTGGTAACATAGTTTGCTAGTGCAGCGGGACGAGTTAATAGGATTAGGTAAGCTAGGTTTGTCTATTATATGCTATGGGGACTGGCGTCCTAGGGGCACTGTTAGGTTGCTTCAGCTGTAGATAGGTTTTCGGGACTTGTACCTTTCGTGTCCAGTTTACTTCTTTTCAATTTTCGCTCCTTCTTTGTTATGTTTCTTCTTTTTCTTTTATTGTTTAACTTGCTGTTACTGTGCGCAGAGGATCCTGTGTAGAAAAACACCTTTTTCATAGTTTCCCGTTCTCTACAGACAATACTAAATATGGTCCTTTTTTCAGCACGACACAGGCCAAGTCATTGTAACCCTGCAATCTATACTACCACTTGAAAACAAAATCTGTACAATGTAAAAATTATTAGGCGAATTGAAATTAATCGGGGCAGTAAAGGGCACAACATTCCTTTAACTCGCGATGTTGGGCGGTCAGGTGCGTCTGAGCGGCACTGCCTCAGCTTCCTCAGAGGGCCTGTGCGTCGAGAGTGAGGAGGCTGCCACCAGGCGCGGCTCTCTCCTGGTGCTCGCCCCCTGCACCGACGTCTCCAAGCAGGTCTGTGCGCCAGGCTCGTATTCGTAGCACTGATGCGTCTGATTGAACGGGATTGTGAAATGTGGTCTGGCTTTGTTGTTTAGAATCCAGCGCATACTTTCGTACTGTAGACCGAGTCCATTTTCTCGGAAATAATATTTACTAGCAGAACCCGTGAAAATTTCACGAAAGTTTCGATAAACAAAGTTTAGATAAACCAGCGCATGAGAAGTGGTCCTCTCAAGTATTGGACAGAGGTTACAGGTTCAGGGCAGAGATAGTCTGGTCTTGGAAGCAAGTTTCTTATTGATGGTGCGAGTAGTCTGAACTCTATTAGGGAAACTGAAAACGTGCCGCGAAGACTGGCTTTTTATAGCAGAACATGCAACCCGTATACAGGATACTTCGCTCGAGACCTGAAATTTCACTTGCAAAGTGGCGAAGCGTGACGGAACGGTAGGTAGGAAGGTAGGTTGGTACAAGTGTATTAATATATAGAAAGTGTGTAGGTGGATGAACTAACGTTCCTAATGTCAGTAGGAGTTCCTAATGTGTCGAACACTTTTTTGTCACCTAGTTCTTTGAAAATATACTTTGCTTCGTGATAAGACTCATGATTTAAGGGAAGGCTACAGAACACGACTCATGTTTCGAACTTTACATCAGAAAAATGGATTTCATGCGTTCATTTTACGAGCCAACCAATGCTGTAACAGCTCGCGTTATGTTCCAGGGGTTGAGGGTTGATCACACCGACCGTATATTTAGTTGAACAGTTCCTTCACACTATTTCGCGTGATATTTTTAAGTATGTATATTATATATATTGCTATAAGGAATGAAATGTATTTGCTATGGGGGCATTCATGTGGTGTTCGCACCCATATTTGCAGGGAATGCCCCTCCAGCAAATGCTTTAATTAATAATTTCTCTATAATTTCCATCCATCACAACATAATAAATGAAATGTGTGAATTTGTGATGTTTTTGATCTTGTGTCCCCTGCCTTTTATCGCTGAGATTCATCGCAAGAGCAGGGAACGAATTTTCGATGGGTTGTCAATTGAAAAAGAATGGGTAAAATTGGTAGTATTTGAAGAACATTTCTCTTGAATGATATCCAGATGCATATACGTCACCCCTGATGGTAGTCGCATATGGTAGCATTTTTCGTCATCGTTTTGGTTACTTATCAACTTCACCCTTACTGCATTGGATTTATTAGTTGTTTCAGTGCTATAAAACGCTAGCTTACCGATTTTAAATTTCCTTATCAATGGAAATTAATTTTGTCGAGAAGAATATTAGAGAATGTTGTGTGAAAGTAATTTTATTTCCACGAGGATGACTCGAACCTAACACGAGGTGCACCACCGACTGTACTGCTGAGTGAGGTGCAGGAACTGCGGTCTGTTAGCTCCGTCACCCCCACGTCTCCTTTATTCCCAGCAACGATGGCAGTGTCGCCTTCACGCCACGACCGAGTGTTGAGGTCTCAGTGCTGTCCTGAGGGCTGCAAGGTGTCGTCCTGAGTGACGTGCACCTTGTGAGGCATCACACTGAGTGACGTGCTCCTTGTGATGCATCACACTGAGTGACGTGCTTCTTGTGATCCATCACACTGAGTGACGTGCTCCTTGTGAGGCATCACACTAACTGAGATGTGCTTTATGACGGTCATTTTGTGACGTGCACCTTTTGAGGCGTCACACTGAGTGACGTGCTCCTTTCGAGGCATCTCACTGACGTGCTCCTTGTGGCTGCAGGAGTTCCATCGCACGAGCGGCGGAGAGTGGGTGCTGGGGCGGGTCTTGTGCCTCCAGGCGCACCACTACACGCCCTCCATCACCAAATGCCACCTGCTCAGCGGCAACCAGGACTGGACCACCAAGACTCTCGTGCGTGCCACGCAAGGCCTTCAGCCATAGCGAAGGGAGGGGGGGGGGCGACTCACTAATTTGCTGGTAGAGGAAAAAGTTCACTGGTGCGCCTGCATCGAGCGCCGAGATCAGTTTTTCCAACCAGTGTAGGGCATTGATTCTTAAAATTGTTCCCTAGATAATTTTTATAGGAGACAATTTCTCAGAATAAACGTTTTAAGAATACAAAGAAACAGAATAAACAAATGGTCGTGGTCATATTAACTGTCAGTTATTTGTCATAATTTCGGCTAGCGTAAGATCAAATTTTATTGTTCCTTTGATGCTGGATAAGTGATTGTCAACTTTACACTTATATGCGTATAATTATTTGTTGGGGTCCAATACTGGACTGTCGTGGGTCTTTCTATAAAATTGTTCAAAGAATAGGACGTAGAAATGAACCTTTGGTACTGTATTTTAGTACTGAAGTGAGTTTTCTCGGTTTAGAATGACTAGGGTGGGCTAACTCATCAGGGTTACAACGGTAGGAATAGTTTCCACCTGTACGACACTGATGATTTACCCCCATAGAAAAGACTGTTGTGGTAGAATAATCATGTATCGATTCTGATGCTATTTGAAAATATTTGTCTCGGTTTAGAAATCGTAGGTATCGATTAGCTTAGAAATCGTACGTATTGATTAAAATAGGTTGATTGTGGGTCTTCATGAAAGTCCTAATCAGCAGAAGATATAGATGTAAGAATAGTTAAGTCAACACAAATTGTGCAAAAGTGGGTGCGAAAAGGTATGCGTTCTACACCCTGGGGGAAGGGGGGGGGCTTGCCTCATGTTTGACTGCTGTGCAAGATCTGAGCAACACCTCGGTACCACAGCAACACCTTGGTACTTCATTTGGTTCGTATTTTCTTGAAGCAGGGTCAGTGGGAGTCAGTTTTGAGTCTGTCCTCATTCTCAGGGTCGTGTAAAGTGCCGTGCACTTGCTGTGAGATTATTTCCAGTTCTCCCAGACTACATGGAAATGAAAACTTAGGCTTGGAAAGCTGACTTGCGTTAGGTTCAGCAAACACAAGAATAAGCGCTAAACATTGTTCATATTTCTAAAGTTGACTAAACACTAAAATTGACGGAAGGAAGTTTAGTTCTCTTCAAAGGGTAGCCTTTCTAGATGTGCTGTGGGGTTACGACAAAATAAGTAGCTGTAGGAAATTTTGGTAAACTAGTGGTAAAATAATTTATAGTGGGCCTTACAGCTGTGAGCACCAACTCCTCTGCTCAGACTCCACACATCTCGTGTCAGTACAGACTATAAAGAGGACCTCTTTCATGATATACAAATATATCAATTCGTGGTTGCAAATAAATATATTCTTCAATAGTTTCGATCTGGAAAACTATACCCAATGAAACTTCAAATTAATTGAAAAAGGGTTCTTCATACGAGCGTGTTATTGTTCATTTTCTGCTTTAAGAAAATGATGTTCGTCATACGTGATTTGAAATAGAGCTCTGTTATTTCAAGAAACCTTCCTTAAACAGCACGAAATTTGTATTAAGTATTTACGTTGACTGGCAGAGAGAAATGTCCGCCGCTGCAGCACCAGAAGACGCTCGGCTGCCTCACGCAGATGTGGAGGACAATCTAATCGAGCCCCGACCTCCTGCGGTCACGTCCGACCCTCGTGACGTGGTGCGGGGCTCGAGTGACGTGGTCATCTACAACCAGGCCACCGGACTGTGCCTGGCTGCGCAGGAGCAGCGCTCAGGGGCCTACGTCACTATGGCCATGTGTGCCGCCCCTCACTCCCTCATCACCTGGCAGCTCCTGCACGAGTAGTCCGTCATGACGCACTACTCGTGGTGGTCTTTTGCAAGTAGTTCAGCCTTGGATGCCCGAATCATTTTTGCGACGAGACTGCAGTTAATCTTTAGCGGAAAGATGGCTACAGCCTTTTGAAGCGTCTTTTTAACGCTGTAGCACTCAAAGCACTTTAGTGATTAAACTGCACCAAGCCTCATGATAAACTAGGATCAGTCTTCTGAGACGGCCGGATAGTGTGCCGATAGTCCTATTAGAATTAAAGCACGGATGTCGTCATAGAGTTCAGGTGATTACCATCTGTTCTTGCGTGAGGCTCAACACTCCGGTAGGTGTCGCTTTGAAATTCCCCTTGCTTATCTTCCGACACATTCTCACTTGTCGACCTGTTTCTTCCTGCCCTCCTTCATTTGTGTTGTGAATATTATCAAGTCTCTTCAGTAATTTCTTTGGTTAATACGCTAAAAAATGTTCAGTATTGTTCCTTACTACCGGAAGTACAAGTATTAATGATAAGTAGGCTCAAAAATACCTAACCTACCCAAACGTCATAACTAAATGTCACACAGTTATCTATAAGCACGAGTTTTGACATTCATTTTGTTATACTGATGTTATATCAACAGTCGAAATTTTAAAATGAAGGTTACATTCATGTTGGGTTAAGACTGAATTATGTTAATGTTTGACTGTTTTAAGTAGCGTAGAGGTAGTCGACTGCAGCTATGCTTAAGTGCAATCTCTGTGGTGATACGTGGGCTCAAAATAAACTGCCAAAAAATGTTTGTTGAAAAGTTTAAAATTGATCAAAGATTTATGTGTCTGTGTCTTTATGTGTTCAACTGTACTAAAAGTGAGGCCAATTTTAAACATGTGTAATTTCGTGCGACGATGTAACCGAAAGTTGAAAGTCTATTGAGAGAAATTTAACTATCGTATCATGTCTTTAGAGTCATTAGGTGTGTTGTCCAGAGATTACGAAAAAATGTGAATGCAGTAAAAGTTACGCGTTTCTGCACTTCTAAAAATTAAATCTCATTAGACGACGTTGAAATGCTTGGATTCGTGCCGTTTGATTTTTGAGATGCAATGGTGGTGGCGCTGCCAGTGTAAAGTAGGAAGCGGCGAGATACCACGGTAGCAAAATTTGCAGTTTGCATGAGGGTGGTTGGTGGAGGCGGTGCTGTAGCAGCTGCAGCGCTACTTCAGCTCTGCACTGAAGCTGTAAGAACTCCGTCAGGAGCTCAGCTTTGTCACGGTCTTTTCGCCTGTAATAATGCTAGTCAGTTTCGCTCTCTTGTGCTATGACCGCGACCTCTTCTTGCTGGCACCTGAATAGGAATGCAATTAGATTGGCTTTCAACAAAAATATTAGCTATCTCCCCGATGAGTTTAGTTCACAAGCTATGCTAGGCAAACTATTTAGCTTTGCTAGTACTTTTTACGTAGGCCAAATTTGAGCTCCCTTCTCTTGGTATACTGGAATGATTAATAATAAAGTAATGATCTACTGTGGAACATCTCTAGGTGTTGCCCAATAAACGTGATTTTAAATTTATGACAATAGACAATTTGTTGCGAACTGAATGAGAGAACTGCACGAGTTAGAGTAACTCGAATGCTGAGCTCTAGAGTAACTCGAATGCTGAGCTCTAGAGCTCCGCTGGGCAGCATGAACTAAACCATCACTGTGCTCGAGGCCCTACCCCCCCCGTCCCGCTCGAGGTGTGGACGGGCTCTCGTAGCTGGAGGCTCCGCTCAAGCATGTGTCATTTGAGGGGGTTGAAGGTCGTCTCAAGGTCATGCTTCATCTTGTGATACGATTATTGATAATTCATCGAGAGCGCTAAGCTTTTGACTCTCTACAAATTTACCTACGCCATTGATGCATGAGCTGGACGAACATTGAATGCTAGGAAAATGTGGAATTTAGAAGTTTCTTTGATATCATACGCTTCAAAAATGGTTTCTTCTGTAACGCATAGAAGTCGACAGAGTCGTGTTGTAAGGCCTAACCGTGAGAAGTTTTCTCATTGGGGAATGCGTAAGTGATCTGTTTTGTTATCTATAATTCTTGAATCTCCTCCTTGGTTAAGGTTTTTCCCGTAATATCCATTCAGCTCTTAATAATTCCTAATTTTGCACATTCCTTGTCATAAATCTGTCGATACATTTATGTACGAGTATCTTAATCGCATCACAATAATCTCTAGGAGTATATCTATGCACGGATGGCATTAGGTTCTCGTACCGTATTTCTTTACTGCTGAGCGTGTTGGATGGTGTAAACTTACTGCTTAAACGACGCGTTTAAGCACTTCGTTTAAACGACGCGTTTAAGCACTTCGTTTAAACGACGCGTTCAAGCACTTCGTTTAAACGACGCGTTTAATCACTTGATTTAAGCGCACTTAGTCTACTAGTTGATGGAGGTGATGAAGTCTCATCGCAGGTGTGTGACGTGTATTTTGGTTACGTAGCTCATGATGCGTAGCGAGATTGTAAGTAGGTATAATCCATTATTGTAAGGCACGTGTAGAGAGTGTGTGTATGCGTCTGTACGAAACAAAGGCTAGTCTTGTGATGTTAACTTTTAGGGATCACCACATCAGAAGTATTTTACAGTTTTACCTTAAATTCTTAAGGTTTCGTTTAAAACTAGAGTGAATGTGGAAGCAAGTGCACAAAATGAGTGATTATTCACGAAACGTTTCGTTCATTTATCAAATGATTTGGGGATTTTCAGGTTTGATTGTAACTGTGGATGAGATAATATTGCCTTGCACTAAGTTGAAAGCGAAACCAACTTGGGGAACTTGCCGCCAGCTGCACAAGTGCTCTAGTTAGCGTCTCCTTATCCCTGTCCGGAGCACAAATCAACAGCTTTGTGAAGTGGCACGGTGCCGTGTCGGGCCGAGTTCAGTTTTGAAAACACGGACTCTTGAATCCTATTAAACGCTCTTGCCCGAGCCTCTATAATTACCTATAGTTTTGGCCGCCCGAGCGCAGGTATCGCTGCCAGATAGATGATTAATTATCGACGGGGTGGCATAAAAGTTATCCTAGGAAATGGTGCTGCTCTTGAAAGTAACAACTTGACGGGCTACGGTGCTCGAGACTGCGGATAGCGGGGCGTGGCAGACGAAGTTCTGTATGTGTTTTTTAGATTCAAAAAGAGATTCGACTCATCACAACTGCTAGAGCAGCAAGTCTTCGTCTCAAGGCGTACCTGTGACAAATTATCACGCAACTTATTTTGATTCGCGGTGCTACTTGATTGTTGAAGAGTTGAAGATTTTCGGTACTCTGTGAACAGCGCGTTTTATTCCATGAACGCGGCAGCAGAAAAAATGAAAATTTGTATTTTGCACTTGAGAAAGTTGCACCTCGTTCTTTAAATAACGAGCGGTTATGGACAATTGCCTCTCAACATTCCTGGTGGAAATAGCGGGAAGCAATTCTTTCACTCGTTACTTTAAGAACATAACTAATGATATTTTACTAGTTATTAAATCTGAAGGTGGAACTACACAAATTAGATGCATATAATTGTTTTCTGGTCCCCTGAAGTAGCGCTCGCTGATGAGGCTCCTGTTAGCTGTACTAAGTGTACGATGTTGTGTGTAAATAGGAGTATATCTCTAGGATCCCTGCCTATCACCTTCACTGGCCTTCCTATAGTGCTTTCTAGCTAGATTTAATCTTTACAGGCATCGATTTCGTTTCGACTAAGCCTAATTCTAAGTCACTCTCAAATAGATAGGTTTAATTTTAGGATTACAATGGGAAAACGCTGAGCTCCTCCTGACCGAGGCAGACTCCCAGGTGTTCCTTTTGAATTAAACAGCTGTGGGGGAAGTCGGTCGCTCGCGTGAAAGATACGAATTAAATGGTAGATTTTGCGATCCTATCATGAAGGAGGTATTGAATGTTACCGGATTATTGACCCCAGCTGAGAATGTTTTGGATCTGAGTGCGTTCAGGGGAATGAGGTGTTGCTACTACGCCAGGGATTATTCCGAGTGTCCGTGAGATATATATTCATCGATTTGGAATACCTATATAATGTACGATTCATATCTAGACTACCGATTAACCACAAAGCGGTTCAACTCCTGTTAGTGGAATTGATAGATAATGAGGTATCATAATGTATCACGGGTGCATAACATGTATGTACATAGCCGATGTATACATTTCTCTTGGACACCCTGTATTGACCTCAGGTGGGACGTTTCTGTATTCTTGTTGCTGGTTGAAGCCCCGGCCCAGGTACACTGATCCATCATGAGGAACGCAATGAGGGTTTATTTAACTGTTCATATGATCCTCCTCTCAAGGGAGTGGTTGTATCAGGGACTGTTTTGGCGTTGTGCTGGGGTGTCTTTAGCAGCCTACCGCAGCGTGAGCAGCCACTCTTTCATTTTCTGAGAGTCGGTTGTGACTTTTATTGTACGCGTGTTTTCTTTGTATTTTTCTTGTTATCGAATCTCTCATCACGCTGCTGCTGCTGCTGCTGCTTCTGCTGCTGTGCTAACTGACGCACTCAGCCCTCACGCCTGTTCACTATTGCGCTCTCATTTCCACTGCGTGAATGGGATCATTTCGAGATTATACTGGTTGTAACAATAATCGTGTTCATTTTGAGATTATACAGGTTGTAACAATAATCGTTTTGGCACCAATTCTTGCTGGATCTGGTAATTGCAGTATTTAAAGTAACGTGTAGGTCAGAGCTGGATCTCACTTTCGCTGACCTTGCAGTACTTTCAAGCCGACCACACGCCGTGGTGTCCCAGGGCAGGCCTGCGTGGGGGACACGAATGCATGCGGACTCCACCACTGTATCCCATTTTATTTTTTGAGTCTCAGCTATGTACATTTGTCATTTCTTGATAGTTACTATGTTCTAATTGATGGGAGCAAGACTTAAATTTCGCTGTTGTATCCGAGTCGGTGTGCTCAAGGGGACCTATGTTCAGATGAAACTGCATAATCTTTTATTTAATAAAATGTCCCCGTTTCTTCGTTGTCTGGCTAGTTCAGAACGTAGAATTACTGGTATGGTATTAATTATAAGCTTGGAATTCGTGATAATGTTCGAATCTCTTCAATATGTGATAGTCAATAATTGTTTTAAATAAATGGTCACGTTAGAAATGCTTCGAATGGATGTTCATGCTGGAATATGTACTTGGAACAGATATTCACTTTGAAGTTATTTGAATTTATTTAATTTATTTACATATTGAATTACTTCTATCAATTGGTCACAATGGAATTTCACAAAATTAATGTTTATCTTGGAATTACTTTCAATTGGTGGCTCTGTGTCCAATTGCCCTCCTCTGAGGTAGCTTCTCAAACGAATATTGGAGTTTGAAAGAGAAAAATCTTAAGCTGTTCGTATTGCGTTTATTGCGTATTTTTGTAGTCGACTGCACTCTATTTCTTCAGCAAGATTATTTCAAGCGAGGACCGCTTGGATTTTGAATATGTTTACTTTGTTGTTATTATATTATTGTTATGATTGTTTTTAGTTTTTAGATGGAATATGCCGTTGGGAACTGTATTGACTGTGGAGGCTGTCTTCGGTTGGCAAACGGACCTCACAAAGTTTTCCAAATGTGTACCGAGTGTAAATTAGTTATATTAAATAGTATCCCATTTTATTTTTTGAGTCTTAGCTATGTACATTTGTTATTTCTTGTTGAACTTCCTATTTCTTTCTTTAAAAAGAGTTCAGCCTGAATAATTCATGCTTTTTCAAAGGGTTGATTTTGCAGCCTGAAAGAATCGTGGAGTCCAGAAAGTTCGCTGCTGGAATTAAAGGGAANGGGGTCGCGGTGTTGAAACACAATCTATAGCCTACCTCTTCTAGTTGCTCACTTGGTCTTCTGCGAAGTCTGTTACTCGTCAGTTTTGTAGTAAAATGCACAGAATTTTTATTTGCGAGTATTATTTACCCTTTCGCATTGTTATGCCAGGTGTTAATGCTTGCGCTGACAAAACTTTTGTGAGAAACACGTCAGTTTTACTCTGTGAGTCCGTCCCCAGGGGGACACTATTACGGTACCTCAGCTTGGCTAGGCCTTCGGGACTTCTATCTTTCGTGCCCACTTTACTTCTTTCCATTTCCATACCTTCTTTACCGATGATTCTTTATCTTTCCTTCCTCTTCTTTCGTAACTTGTTTCTATGCGAATGGAATTTTGTGTGCGTAGATTCCTTGTTTTCCCAAGTTCAAACTTAACGGTCTTTTCTCTTTCGGTGCAAGATAGTCTGAGTGAGTCACTGAAGCGCTGCTAGCCTCACGACGACTACTACTACTACTTCTCGGCTATCGATAGGACTTCTGGACAAATATTCGTTTAGATTGTTTATAAAATCTATACCCAATAGAATGAAAGCTGTTATCAATTTTAAAGATGCTCTAGTAATAAAAAGGTGGTTTAAACAGTGGGACGTGTGAGCTTGTTTTCGTTACATCCACACTTCTCCAGGGTGCACCAAACTTGTTCTTGGGGCAGAGAAAGGAGAAATTCTGAAATTTGAAAGCATTGTTTATTATTTTCTTTTCGTATGGTTGGAAAATGAGTGAGTAGCTTAAAAGTATGGTTGAAATTTGGCAAAATTCTTTATTTACTGACTGAGACGGGGAATTTTATAACCATATAGTGGACGTACCCCGCCTAAAAAGGGTGGGGCAAATGATGTTAAATCCTTAAAATGCCCTCTTATTTACGGTAACTCTGACATGAAATAATGTTATTTTCAGTATCACTGATACGGACTGCCTTGTCTGACAGTCCCGCTGTTCATTTAGGACGGACGGACGGACGGAAGCCCCAAACAAGCGAGCAACAGTGAACTATCATTTATAGTAGGATTTAAATATAATTCTGTTGATAGTGGAACATTAATGAATTTAATAACTTCATCGTTACTCGTACATCCATCAGAACTATAGAATCTGAAATTACAAAGTAAATTATCGTAAATCCTTACAATGCATCAGTAGTAGTAGTGGTGGTGATAGCAGCGCTCCAGTAACTGACCCTCTCGCACCGGAAGAGTAGGGACCTTTTAGTATGGACGTAAAAGAACGAGGAATCTATGCACAAGGTGTGTTCCTACACAAGATCCCCTGCGCACAGAAACGGCAAGTGAAGAATGAAGAGGAAGAAAGATAAATAAGAAATAGCGATAAAAAACGAAAAAGGAATGAAGCAAGTGGGCACAAAAGATAGGAGTCCCGAAGGCCTATCTAAAGCTGAGGTAGCCTTAGTGTTCCCCTGGGGGCGCTAGTCCCCATAGCATAGGATAGACAAACCTAACTAACCTACCCCTATTGCCTATGGCCTATCCTGTGCCCCCTGAGGGGCAATGCATCAGTCACATACATAATATCGATTACATATAATGAGGGCTAGTGTCCAAAGTTCTACATTATATGCACACTGGGGGCATTTTTATTCTTTGGAAACCAATAGCTTCGAAGTGATTAATACGCTAAAGAAAATAACAAAGAAGTCTCATAGAATTTACACGAGCACTTTTATACATTTGGCTTCTAAACGAATCCCTAACATTTTTTCTTAAAAATCATACCATTATGATTTCTTTAATGTGCCATTTTTGTGCTAAAACAATTAACCCTGAGTTTCTACATGCGATACAATCGTGATCTGAATTTGATACTTGAACCTTCATTTATATTCTTCATAAAGTTTTAGCCGCTCTGAGCTGGAGGGGTCCCTGTACGATACATTATGCAGTTGCATCGCTGGTGACCGTAGGAAACGTGATCACAACATTCTTCCTGGGCGATAATTTCGAAAATTTGCAAATTAGGAGTTCGTATTTTGTGAGAGACTGCTGGGTGAGTGCGGAAGTTGTCGTGGTTTTGAAATCTACAGTGGAATGTGAGTGCCATAATTTGGCTGCCTCTGGGTTTTACTAATAAGGCGTTGAAAACTATCGTAATACTTCATGTATTATCTTTTTTGAATGCAAAAATCACTTATGTTTATGGAGTTAGATTCTAGGAAAAGACAGAGTAACCGTGCCCATAAAATTGTGTTTGATGTGCATGTGTTTTGATAGTCAATTTTTTAGTCCCTATACGAAGATTTATCTTAATATGATACGAAAAAGAATAAAAGGGCGCACAAATATGCATATTAATGAAAACGCAAAACCTAAATTTATTGAAACAACGTTATTTACAATAACTTTCTAGCATCGGACAACCAGCTGCTAGAGTAGACATCCTTGGTTCCCTAAAGGCAAATGTTGCTTCAAGTTAATGGAAATGAAATGCGATTTGAGACTTTCGTGACTTGGTGATGTAGGACTTGAATTCGTGAATGACTATTCATTGTCTCAAAATTTTCTCCTGGATTATGAATAGAATTTTTGGCATTTTAACCCTTAAAAAACTAACCCGAAGTATCTCACGGCCGTGGTTGTTGGATTCACACGGTCACTGTCGGGTATACGGGCCGTGTGAATGCACCGCCGGCCTCTCGGGGTAATTCGTTAAGGGGTCCAGAAATCGTAAATTACGGCGCTCGATTGTACATCCATGGTACAGAATGAGGCAACGTGAACCATCCAGGGGTCCATTCTTGGGTCTCTACCCATGTCCAGTGTTGTTATTAAGTACTGCTAGCTTCATGATAATCATTAATTAGCTAAATGAGGCATCTTCGATGTACTCAAGGTGGTAAAATACAACAAATATGAAGTAAGCACGACTCAAGGAGGCGCGTGGGGAACGAAATACCTTGAAAATCGAGGTAATCATCGCTAACAATGGCAGCATGAAATTTACCGACTACTTGTATTATCAACATCCTGAAACATTCAGAGGTATTTTCATGATTCATTTCAATGGACATCATTTACAATAATAGCGTATGTTTCTGCGTTGTGTTCGAATCGGAGACAAGAAGGCCACAGGAAACGTGTTACTCGGCGGCACCTCCCACTCATCATGCTGGGTCGTCACCCACGTGTTCGGGGAAATGCCCACGCAGTTTTCTTTTCATATAATATAACGTGCTGAAATCAATTCGATCACTTTCCAGTTCATTTTTCGTGCAGCTGAATTTTTACTAGCAAGACAACTGCGAAGTTTGTTTACGAATAAGGTATGCGAACAAATGCAATTAAATATTTTCTTAATAAATTCCTGCAGCATCAAGTGCAAGGTTGGTCAGGCCGTCAGGGTGCTCTCCGCAGTCCGCATCTGCTCAAGTCCCCCAGTAGCAGCAGTGAAAGTCCAACCGTCGAGCGGTGTGGATGTGTGTGGTCGTTGCTCCTCAGCCCCTCCTGCGTGATCAGTGTATGAGTACTTCGGGTGGTAAACAGTACTCCGTCGCGCTGTGCAATAAAACCAGGGACTAATCAACATAGTGTACGTCTCACTCTGCCCATCTTAAAGTCATCTTCTGGAGCAGGTAAATATACGCGTATAAGGGTGACGTGTACTGAATCTTTTAAGGATGGTCTTGTAAGGAAACCATGTCGTGAACAGGTGTGCGCCGAGGGCACGGATGCTGTAGGTCGAATTTGGCCCTAATGCTCAGTGATGCTTGACGATGGTAGATTGTCGCGAGTACTGCTCTGGAAACTCGAGTTATTCTCTACTTGGATGATGGTAGCAAAGGAGTTGTTAGTACATTTGTGATGACATAATGTCTTGAAAATGCGGGCCCTGCCCACGCCCGCGCTCACGAGCTGCTCAGGAGCAACAGGTGTGAGGGCCTAATTGTACAAGGTCGTCGCTCTGTTACGCGGCGCAGACCTTCCAAAGCCATTAATTTGCTTCCCTCTACTTGCTTTCTGGTGGCTCTTGCTCTCCTACAGAGGCTCTCCTGCACGGTAGACGTGAGGGAAGCAGGTCACTTGCACGGTAGACATGGGGGAAGCAGGTCACCTGCACGGTAGACATGAGGGAAGCAGGTCACCTGCACGGTAGACATGAGGGAAGCAAAAGGTCACCTGCACGTTAGACATAACCCTTATTAATTCCAACACGTTTTACCGTTGGGTTTTAAATGTCTTACAACTACTGGTGTGATGGGGGATGAGTAATGAGTGGTTTAAACTTCCTTTTCCACGGAAGTACTCCGCAGTCACGTGAAAATGCCTTCTTTAGCCGAGTATCGAACCCAGGTCCTTTCGGTTACGAGACCGCCACGCTACCACTATGCCACGGAGCCCACCTCATGAGTGAAAACATGATTGAAACGAATGAAATCTAAGGCAGAATTCTACAGTATATGGACTGACTCGCGAAATCTACGGGAGGGTTCATCATGAACACTTAGTTATCCCACTATATAATAATAGCCCAGTGTTGCTTCGTTGGTCCGTCAGTCTGTCTCTCTATCACGCCCTAATGGATTCAAAAGGGAGAAAATTCCCAGGTCCGTATTTCTAACAAATCAGCGAGACTGTCAGAGAAGGCAGTCCGTATCACCGATACTGTGAATAACAATATTTAATTTCAGAGTTAGCGTAAATAAGAGGGCATCTCAAGAAATCAACATCATTTGTCCCGCCATTTTTGACTAGGCGCGTCCACTACGAGTAGTATTAGTAACAATAATACTCATCCCCCATGGGGTTAATTTAATACATGGGGCTAGAGTATTTCTTCTATTCTGTTAGCGTATTTCTTCTATTCCTCGCTCGCGGTTTGTACTGGCAACTACAAAGAGATCGTCCTCCCAATTCACTGGTACAAATTAATCGGTTCTCTGGTTGAAGAACATCGACGCTTTAGTTAAGAGTCATCAGGCTCTTGATACGTGACTGCTTGGATATTGGTGTCACCATGCCGTATAATACACTGTGGACCAAAATTGAGGTACCGTTTCATGAAAATGTGTCAATAAAACTACTTTGGGTGAGGAGATCAAGCGAATTTATCCTAAACATTTGTTGATGTATTAGTGCTACCGATATCAGTGAGGGTACCTTACTTTTGGCCCACCCTGTGTTAACTTCGTCCCTCCCTTTTAAGAAAACGTGTGTATGAACTGGTTCTTTAGAACAACGTTGTAGTATCGTCCCAGCTCGTTGCGAGCTAAAACAATTAAATAGAAACCAATTATTTTAATAAAACTACCGTTTGTCTAAACATAACATGCAACGTTTCAATCTATCATACGTTTTACTGCCTGAGGATGATCTATGATACATTGAAACGTTTCATTTTATGTTTAGACAAATAGATTTTTTATAACGATTGGTCTCTTTGAGTATTTAAACACGCAATGAACTGGAACAGTTCCACAAGGTTGAGAAATTAAAAAAGAACGTTGTAGTATCTGAACTTGATATAAAACGCATAGGTGCCAACGACCGCTCGCTAGTGCTAACATGTACTTGTACAATTAGAGATGTGAATGTGCTTGTACATCTCCGCTAATGCGACCCTTGTGTGCAGACTACAACAGAGCCGTAGTACGCTTTTAAACATTGAAATTTTCTCAATTGAGTGTTTGTAAGCACGTTCTTACTCCCCTCACGGACAACATTCCCTTCTGTCTTGCCTTCTGTCATTCCCTTCTGTCAGCAAGACCGAGTTTTCCACCACTTCGGAGAGCTAAACATTTGGAAAGCACGTGACGCGCGCCAGTAACATGGGACTTACGTTTGCATGTCGATTGGTCTAACAATTCCGCGTTGGGATGTCTGCTGTAAACGTTTCATCTCATGTAGGTGTTCACATACTGTGTGTTGTCTTTGTGGTTGTCCGCGAGATCGGTCATGGTCCCCCCTTCTGGACCCGAGTCCGCATTCGTGAAGAATTGATTTAAAAATTGTATATTAGCAATGATTTTACAGTTCAATTTAAAAAAATTTTCCGCGGTATCTATGATACCGTTGAAATGTACGACAATCAAAACTTTCACTTTTGATGTACTTGAAAAATTTTGAAGACCTGATGAATATTTTGGACCGAAACGTTGTCAAGAATTTTAATACACTGCTATTCGCTATTTCAATGTTTTGCTCTCGGATACTTTTAAAAAAGTTGACCAATGACTGCCTTAGTACCTTTAGGAGGCAAAAGGAGAAATTCTCTGTTGTTTTGATGCCCGGGAACTGAGTTGTATGAAACTCAGTGGATTTGTAACTTGCAGGGCACACAACACCGCTGTGAGGTGGAGGTTCCTCTGATGCTCCACGTATCTTAAACTCTTTTATACATTGTTTATAGAGATTATTCTCCAGGGGACCGCATTATTTTAATGAAAATTAAAGCAATTTGTACTTCCAGTTAAGAGATCCCTTGGCTTATGTTAGAAACTCCTAACTTTATTAATTAAGATAGTGCAGTAGTCACATCATATTGCAGTGGTGTTTCAACAGAGAAACTATCTCGCTCGGAATAAAATAAAGAGCTTACCGTTTGGCTCTTCTTTTATCCCCCGTGAGGTGAAATTCCTCGGGATCGACCAAATAGCTCAAAATATTCTGTTGGACAAATAAATCCAACTGCAGTGAAGTAAATATCGATAGAAATTTAGGATGTTTTTTTTTCGTTTAAAAGTTTGTTAATATATAATATTAGAGCCAAATTTCTACGTTTCCATTTGTTTTTAAACTAGATGTAGTAAAATTTTAAGTGAGAATTTCCTTTAAATAGCATGGATTTATTTTGCTTCTATTCTATTCGTTTCAATTTTTACATGCATGTTAATAAATAATATATTTGGGAATACGGGTACGTGATAAGCACATCCGCAGCGGTGAGGAGTTCCAAGAAGCGTCTGTCGCATTTTGATTTATTCGTGTGTGTCATTAGTCACATCTGGAGTGTGAAATGTTTCACGAAATAAATTCATTTCCTTGAAAGCTTCAAACGGAATAACTATTATGACTTATAATCGGATGTATCTCCGGTATACGATTCTTCCAAAATAGGAATCTAAAATACGTTCAATGTTATACTGGATGTTTAAATTGTTTGGTGTCTTTATATTTTGCGATTAAGCGCGCTATGTCACATTACACATAGGTCGATGTATCGGCCAGTTTAATGGAGTACTCACTTTCCAAATGAAACATACACGGCCATCGGTGTTTCATGAAAAGCAAAATAAATATACATCGTGCTGGGTGGCTTTTGGGAACTGAGGCTGTTCTTTTTTGGGGGAATTGATCCTCTAGTGTCGAGACCCCACCTTTTTTTGCCCATGCCTTACCGATCATTTCTAAAATCCTGATGCCTCATCATACAAAAAAAGTACTCAGGATAACATCTGAAATGTTATTTTCGATACAAATTATGTTTACCTGATAGAAAACTCGCCAGAAAATATCAAAAATTAAAATACTTGGTCTGAGACCTCGTAAGTTTTACTCAATTGTCCTCCTGTTCTGTACGACGCGCCCTACGTTCAGAACCACCGCTGTGAGGGCTTGGCGCCCCTGCTGTCGAGAGTACGGCAGGTGTGGGGCTGTAGTTGTCCCAGCATTTGGCACGCGTGCCAAGTGCAGCTCGTGCATGTGGCACGTTTGTGCCAATATGTGCGCTAGCATCAGGTCACCGAACTTATGAATAAAATTAAATAAGTCCCACATGGGAGGGAAGAAGCTACGTCTTAATTAACGTAAAGAATTCATGAAAATAAATCCCGGGTTGCCTAAATGCGAATAAAACTTTGACGATTTTTATGTAAAACGTCTCAAGTGTCTTAACAAATTTCCATGAATGAAGCATGAGGTCGTGAACAGACCGACAGCTTTTGTTTATTTTCAGGTATTCGGCGACGTGCTTTGCGGGTGGCTGCTCGTCACGTCGCTCAGTCTTTAATTGCATTTATTCATCAAACTATATTCATTCACGTTCGCGATGAATTAGTTCGATGATGATGCATCATAGTATATTGAACTGATGCATGATGCAGTATGATAATTAAAATCAAGGGAGAGTGTACGCTATATCTCTGAAATGGAGTCAAAATTGGAAAGTTTTGCTGTCGAAATCGTTATTCCCGATCTCGCGTCCTGGGAGAGGTGCAAGGCGTACGTAACATTCCCCAGAGGGCCGCGTTATTTCACTGAAAATTGAAGCACTTTGTACTTCTAGTTAAGAGATCGCTTGGATTTTGTTAGAAACTCGTAACTTCAGTGTCTGTTGAGAGCACAGCAAGCCGGGGAAGTACGTCAGGCGTTGCCTTACAAGTGACCGACCATTCAGCCTCGCCACTGGAGGGTGCAGACCGTGTCGCGGTACAGCCTAGCTCTTCGGTCCGCCTCCGTGCTCCCTCGCTCGTGGCGCGAAGTCGCCGTGGTTCTCATTTCAATCAGGTTGAATAACTTTCCTGCTCTCTGTCGAGTTCATTTTTTGCACTACTTTGCCATAGTCTCGAACCGGTGTGTTCGCTTATCACTGTCACACGAACACAAGCTCGATTTTAGGTGGTTATTTGCTCTTCCCACTCGGTCTTTCTATCAAGCGATCACTTTCTATTTGTTTTGTGTCTCGCCTATGGTCCGAGTAGCGCTTATTCGCTCTATTAAACCTGACTGGGTCGCGGTGTCTGTTCTGTACTTGCTTGATGCTGAAAATATTTTACATGTGAACATTATGTAGTGTTTTTTTTTTCTGTACGGATACTGGCGCAGTATGATAGCACTCATGTTTAGGTCACAATTGTGGATAAATTTACATTTTCCTATCACTCTTATCATCCCATAGTAGTATTGTAATTTTTATAGTTTATGCCAGTTGTCAAACACGACTGAAGCCTTGAAAACTTTCAAGAGATCGAGGCCTTGGATCCCTCCTTGTAGATTGGGTCGCTGGGTGACGGTTCTCTTGGTGACTTTTCTGGTTTGAAATCACTCCAACGCCTCTAACTTTGTGACTTTTTCATCAACGCCGCCCCGAGAAATTCTAAATAGATTCCCAATCCAAAAAATTTACTCTTCGACCCAGGTACTGAACAGATATTTTCATTTATTGCGCGTTTTATCGTTTGCCTGTGCGTGGTTAGCGTCTGAACGCCATGGGACTCGGGTAGACATCCAAGAGTGAGCCACCTGGCTCACTGCTATTACTCTGTTCCATTTGCAGTGCACATTGAGTTAATTATTAAGTTTTGCAGCCTACGACGACGCCAGGGCTAGCGCAGGGCTCCAACATAGCCATGTACGGCCTCGCCGTTTGGTCCTCCCACGTGCCCACCGTCCCACGCGCACTCCCGCGAACACGTCTTTTGGTCGCGCGTGTGGTGGGTGTGTACTGGCTTATTGTGACGTCACTCCGCCTACACCGACTGTCTCAAGTGCAGTGCTTCTCAAGCATGTACTGGGGCATGTTCCTATACGGATTGTGACGTCACTCCGCCTACACTGACTGCCTCAGGTGCAGTTCTTCTCAAGCATGTACTGGGGCATGTTCTTGGGATGATTGTGACGTCACTCCGCCTTCACCGACTGCCTCAGGTGCAGTGGTTCTCAAGCATGTACTGAGGCATGTTCTTGAGATGATTATGACGTCACTCCGTCAACTAGACCTTGATAGGGCTTTAGTGTTTTATTATTACTCATTATATCACCCAGACTGCATTACCCGTGACTCATGCGAACCATCATTACTTTGTTCGGCACATTTTTTGATGAACATGCAAGGGAAGACAATTAAAAGGAGGGTAAAAAATATCCCTTGGGAAGAATATCCTCGAGTTTAGTCGGGTATATTGGCCGTCTGACCTTCACAAGAGAGTATTAAAAAAGTAATTGCAAGAGTAAAAAATAAATTTTGACTCTTCCTGTATTCCAAACGCCTCTACAACGAATGGTATGTCTCATTGGGAGTTTTAAATTTAATGATTGAAAAACTTAGGAGGTGGATACTGAATTTTAGCATGGTTTCTCTCTAAGAGATGAAGTATTTCCAAAATATACTCATTTTTCTGACTGTAGATGGAAGTTGGAAGAAATTTGACAACCAGGTGAAATTATCTTATTTCTAAGGACGTTTCAGGAACAAAATGATTTACTCTCGCTGGATTTACAAATGAGGGTTGTGTAGAGGAGAGTCTTCTATTATTTCTATTATTCTCTTGGAGGTTTTTAGTGATATGCGCCAAACATTTTTAATACCAACTTGTACACTAGAAATAGGACTGCATTTTAGTGTAAATGTTACTTTTCTCAAGAGAAGAGCGGTTCTCAAAATGTAGAATTGCGATGTATACTTTGGCAAACCATTATTTTTTTCTCGTTATAGCAAACTGGGAAGAGTACCTGTTGGTAGATCTTTACTCTTTCGTTCATTGTAGACTTATATTCGATAGCTGCCAAATTATTTTGGCCCTTGAGTAATGGAGATGGTTGGACTCTGTTACTGCACTGTATCGTGTATTCTGGTACAGTACTGTGATCTGTTACGGTACTGTGATCTGTTACGGTACCGTGATCTGTTATGGTACCGTGTAGTGCATCCTGTTACGGTACCGTGATCTGTAATGATACTGTGTAGTGCATCCTGTTACGGCACCGTGATCTGTTATGGTACTGTGTGGTGAAGTTGATGCTTGTGAGCTGCATCTGAAAATGATCTCATGTGTGAACACTCCGCCGATTCAGGGTCAGGAATGACCGTGTATTCGTGAGTGTTTTCATTTAACGAATTTTTCTCCGCCATGCATTCAATGAAACCTGATCGCCTATTATGGAGTGTTGGCCTCCTGCTGCACTAGTGTCGTGCTGCACTAGTGTTCTGCTAACTAGTGTCGTGCTGCACAAGTGTCGTGCTGTACTGAAGAAAACTAATTGAACAAAACTTCAAAGAGAGTCTCCTCACATTCACGTGGAAGTCCCGAATGTTGAAGTTTGATTCACAATTCGTGCTGTATTCGTAAAAAGTTCCTACATTTTCGATTTCCTTTACATCCCCAAGACAGTGCTGCGTGTTGGCTTACAAACAATAAATACATGCAGTTATGAATCAATCAGTAGTCTGGTGGGCTTTGAGACCTTCGTGAATTTGAGATGCAGGTCAATAATTTTTGAATTGCTATCAACGGTCTTCAAGAGTTTCTCGTGAATAAAAGACATGAATTACAGTGTTGAAGTGGACAGAAAATCGTCCGTGTCTTGTTGAGTGTCTTGTTGTAGAGGGGATGTCCGTGTCTTGTTGAGTGTCTTGTCGTAGAGGGGATGTCCGTGTCTTGTTGAATCATTTGTCTTGAATCGTTCGTGTCTTATAGAGTATCGTGCTGTGTTGTATGTAGGGAAGATGAGCCACGATGGAATGCATCATTTATCGAACGAGATGATGTTATATGAGCACCATGCTGTTGATTGGGTTGGCGTAATTAGTGATACGTACGCTGAGAAAACGTATCTCCAGTTTTGTCTATATAAAAAATCCCTCATTATAGAACATTCAAAACAAGCGAAATGTCCTCAACCACAGCAAGATGGAGCGTCACATGAGTTGGCGTCGGCCAGAAATGCAGCAATGATGCGGGGTGCATGAGCAAGAAACTGTCGCGCTCACTGGAGCTCGATGAGCCACTTCCTCGCTATTATTCTTACTTCTCCTTGTATCGCTACATGGAGGCTTGGGTCCCATTGCCCCTGGCTCACCTCACCTCCCCTAGACAGACTCATCTGCTTCGTGTGTGTTTTTCTAGCCTTGCATGAGGGATCGAACTCGCGCTGTGTTCGTTTTACGGCTAATCCAGGCCTCCAGAGACGCGATGGATCAACGTGGCGGCAGTAGCCGAAATTGGGGAGTAAATAATGCGTGGGATGAATGTTGGCCGCTATCGCACGTTTGATTTTGTGGAAACATCGACACACAAAAGAAAAACGCAAGGTCTGAAATAACCGTTATCTAACGTGACTTGACCATTTTATAAACCCATCGAGGTCTGGAACACTGGAAAATTACTTAACGTTTCATTCCTGCTGGTCCTGAACGCACGGTGCTGCAGATCACGCGTCCTGCACCGGCCACTGTGTGATCGGGTGTCGAAAGAATTAATGAGCCACCATTTGTTCTCATCTTTTCAATACGTGGCAAGTCGTATGACATATTCAGAAGCACTCTTTTCGGGACACTCAGGATTCTTTCGCTCCTCTCGGAGGTGATGTTGGCAGAATTTGCCAGCGTGATCATGCGGACGTCACTCACTCTCAGGTGCGGCACTAGCGTCAAATACCTGTCTGCTGTGCGGTTACATCGTTGTGAGACTTCGAGTGTTTACGATGGTCTCCTCTTTACTTGAAATCCATTGAAGGTTGAAATGTTCTTGATATATTGTATACCGGGCTGAATCAACGCTAATTGTTTATTCCGCACTGTTATGATGCTACTTAAATGTTATTTTCTATTTGGTAAAATAACACACGAGTATATTTTCAATTACGTTTAACACCTCGCACTTTTGTTATTAGGTATTGACACTCAACTGCGTTTCACACTATTCAGTACTGAGTATGTGCATTACTGTCGCTGCAAATAACTTTTACACCCACCGTGCTCCGTCACAAGTCTTGTTATTCTGATGACATTAATAGAGGGGAGGGGCCATTTGGACTCTCACTTTAAAACGAGCGACTTCATGGTGTTTGACGAGGAAAGAACTGACTTGGCGTGTATGTAGTGCGTATTACAGACCTGCAATGATAACATTCGACTTTATATTTGCATACTGCTTAGAAATTGGCAGAACAACAGTGGATGGGAGGGAGATATCACTAGAATAAAACTGTGCCTTGCGCAACAAACTTCGAGAGCCTCTGGGTACTGTGCACTGATGTCGTTTTCTTAACCAACGTTAGCGCCTTTGTCCATGTTTTGCTGTCTTGCAGCCCGCAGCCGCAGCCTGTTGCTGCTTAGGTCACGTTCGCCACCAGCAGCTACGAGAAACTTCATTGAGAGAAACTTTATTTATCTCAACACAGTTGACACACAGTACAATGTTGGTCGTTGATGCCTTACGACTGTTGACATGTGGGGGATGTAAGGTTTAAGCTCTCGTTCCCAAGCGAAGCACTCCGTGGTTCCGTGAAAATCTGTTTGCTCAGCCGGGAATCGAACCCTTACTTCCCAGGTGAGAGCGGAACACGGCACCAGGGGTTCATGGAGCTCCCTTGGGAGCGATTATCCTCACGGCGTCTCAATAACTTAGCGTCATTCTGTAGTAGCTCCCCCGTTAATTCCATGTTTTCATGCGAGCATGGCAATCGCTGAAGGAATATTAACTTTGGTGCATGACTTTGGGCTCTTACCAATGATGGCAAGAGTACACGAGTAACGGCCGCCGAACCCCTCTGCGCTAGCAGGGCGGTGATGGACCTCTTGTTTAGTTAGTTCCGCTGTCTAAGTTAAGAGTTAGATTTTCTCACTCTTTGTGTTGTAAACTTATTGTAAGCTGAACTTACTCGCTCAAAGGTCAGCTTATTTCTTCAAAATGCGGTTCGATTCATCACACAAACTGTCGCTCAAAATTGGGGTAAGATTTTAATATTGCCTTACATAACAGCTCTTTGTCTTTGTTCTCATGTGCTCTCTGAAGCAGTATTTTTCTTCGAAATGATAAATTGGTCCAATTTTTTGAGTTCATTTTTCTGAGCTTATCACCTTTACGAGCCCCTTTTTCTAATGTATAATATCCACAGATAATATGTTCTTGTGTAATGTATATCGGTCGCACTAACACATGAGTCGTGATGCAGCCTGTCTAGGTACAGCACGCGCTGGTCCGGCAGGCCGAGGTGCGCTGCAGTGCGGGGTGTTGTGCAGTATTGGTGAAACTTGTATAGTGACGTGATCATTGTGCACCGAATGCAAGCACTGATGTTGCGCTGCCTAGTAGCATACACGTACTCATGTAGGTGTTGTAGAGAATTTCAAAGGACTCAGTCAAAGACAAGTTTGTTTAAAACTGAGGTTTCGACAAAATGCGCTCTTGCCGTCACCTTCACCTTCATGTTTTTGAGTGAGTCCTTTGAAATTCTCAACAATGTAATCACCAAGACGTCCAATATCTTCCAAAAATATGCAGTTGTGCTTGTGTCCGACGTTTTTACGATTCGTTGCCCTGAAAATGCATTCTGTGGAAGAGTGCGAAAGCTCGGGCAATGAAAACTAAACAATTTAGCTGAAGCTCTTAATTTCTTCTCACATATGTAACAAATTTACGGCCGAGAAGAAGTCAACGAAAATTACCGTATGGATCTCTTAAGAACATATATGATTTCGAGATTTAAACAAAAAAATAGTGTCATAATTCTGCAACCTGATTCCATGTTATAAAACTCAGCGTCTTTTCTCACTTTCATGTATTGTTTAGCGACGAAGGCAAGCTTAAATTCTTCCTGATAGCCGAACATGATAATTTGCCCGAAATCACCGGTCGTAGACGTGATACCTCATTACATCTCATGACGACACACTCGTACACTTCTGACTGCATGAGGGCCGTCAACATAAGGGCCGCTACTAGCAGGCGGGCAGAGGGTGGCGAGCGAGGCAGAGAAGAACACGAAGCTTGGCTGCCCTCCAGCATGCCTGTGAGTCACGCTTGTTGACGGACCTCCATTAGATCTGAGGCGGCGAGCTTTGGTCTCTAGCTGCTTCACGCTTTCCCTCGTCTAATTCAGTTTTCCCGTGTTCTTACTACTGCACCTTTTAGCTGTTAACTCCTGGGAAATCCCAGCTCTTGCATGCAATACTAGGTCAAACCTGATCGTAGTATAATTACGCTTGTAAAACCGGCACGCGCGCTCAGTACGCGCGCGTAGATTTAATGCAGCTGCAGTTATCGTACTCGATACAGCGCATGGGTTAAATTATCGAGCCAATTAATGAAGAGCTTAAAAGCACGCACTTTTACGAACGTTGTCGATGAAGAGCTTTCTGCTACACACGAAGTGTCCTGTAATTCTGCGTAATGTGTAATTACGATTAGTGCAAAGCCAAGTCCTTTGACATGTTATGGCCTAACGAGCCGAATTTCAACTACCTTACTTCTTTATACGTGAATAGCACCCACAACCCTATGAAATATTCTCTGCGAGTGAATTACGTACTTCTGTGTTAATTTCTTCGGCATATATAGTCATTCAGCATGGATAACATTACATAGGCTAATGTAAGACCCTACTTTCACGAGGCTTAAATATATCTGTGAGAATTTTGCATGGGATCCGTGATGAGATCAGCAAGGAGGTCACAAGTTGCGGCTTCCTTATTATTCGTCGAGTGATCAAATGTTGACGCTAAGAACTTTGAGGTATTTTTGTCATGTTGATTGTACCGTGAGATTCGTCTCAGTCAAGCGTACGGCAATGATGAAAGTTGTGAGTCTCATCTCTGGGAAGCGTACGTCAGCATTTAATTCATGGGACTCGTCTCAGCGGGGCATACGTCTCAAAAGTTAACTCCAATTGAGGCTTTTGTTTCTCAGGACTTGTTTCAGCAGGCCAAGAATGCCCAAATTTCTAATTTTATACAATTCTCAATTTCGGTTATTCAGTCATTTCTACTACGAAGAATTTTTCTGGAATGCATGCGCCAAACAGAAATATATTCTTTGCTGCTGCCAAGAAAAGTACGACAGGTTGTGGCCACAGGGGCCAGTCTCCAGGCTCTGTACACGAGTCCTAGCTTCGTTTGGCGTAGCGATATGGACGCTCGACTTCCCATGTCACCGCGAAGGCGTCCACTCCGCTTTAGTTCATGTGTTCTTTTTAGTTAGATGTTCCCTAGCACTTCGATGTTCCCTAAGTACTTTAGGATTGATCCCTAAGTTATTTGAGTTCCACTAATCGTCATTGCGCTGCTTTTTCATTTCCAAATAAGCGGTAGCTTCATTTGTTGCTTACGTGTAAATATCGCCTTCCACTGCCGCCGTTGTCGGACGTTGGAGCATGTGGTTGTGCTGGTGGCAGATTAAAAGTATATTCTTGTTAACTTATTTGTCAATTTGATCACCGGATTTTTTGTGCAACATTCGGTCTATTTTTGTCCATCTTGTCTTAGCTGTGTGCTATATCACTCAATAGACCCGTGGTTATTTAAATCACGTTTAGTAATTTTTCCATCGTTTTAAATATTAGTGGAGAGTAGGTCAGCAGACCTGTGATTCAGATTGTTTACACCGCGTTTGATTTTTTCGATCTTTATCTGAGCTGAGCGGTATGTAGGTCAGCAGACCCTCGGTTTTCAGACCAGACGACGCGCTAGAGACCCCTTACACCCAGACGACCAAAATAGAGACTCGTCTCATGCGCGTGCGAAAGGTCACAGGAAACACCTCCCTCATGACTAAGCATCCTTCATCTCGGATCCTGCCTGTCGCTTCATTCACAAAACACATGTTTCTTTAAAGATAAACTTCATTGATCTCTGCTTTTGCGAGCCTATTTGTGCTTTGAAGGAACGCTAATTAAGCTCAGCTAGATATAATTTCTTTAAATCTTTACGCTCAGAATTAATTTACAGCAGTTATCGTTGCTCGGCCATGTTTGATTTGCAACTGGGGCGACACAGAACATATCAGGTTACATTTCAAATGGCTATAGATACTTTACGAGTCTCATTGCTTACCAAATGTTCCTAGGTGAATTCAAGACCGTCAAAGATATTTGTTCATTTTATGACTCATAGATCTCATCAGAACGTACAAGTTTATTAGGCTTAGAAAAATGTGTACGTAACAGTGCTAGTCACCCTGTGTAGAACTTGGAATT
The DNA here is from genome assembly GCA_014899125.1 of Orchestia grillus. Classification (NCBI taxonomy): domain Eukaryota; kingdom Metazoa; phylum Arthropoda; class Malacostraca; order Amphipoda; family Talitridae; genus Orchestia; species Orchestia grillus. The sequence goes on from VOMN01011000.1 coordinate 32,395, forward strand.
TCTTTAATCGGGATTATTGATGAGTGGTAAGCAGCACGATGGTGCTGTTGTATGGCAATCGCCAGGGTTATTTTCTATATGGTTATTTTGAAAGGACGCTGATTCCACTTATCTATCTTATCCATATTTGCTCGTTCACCGAATACATTTAAAATTTATCCTTATCCTCTCCTTAAATCCTTATGAATTTTAAATTTACGCTAGAGCTCTTCAAAGGGTTCCTTTTATATTTTTCTCCTGGTAAAGCCGAGCATTATTCAAGGTGCAATTTGAACTTCTAAAGAAACTCGCGATCTTACCTGCGAATGTGCAACATTACTTTTTTACGTTCGACGTTAACTGCTGACCCTCGTTGCTGCCCATAAAGCGAGAGCTACCCTCTTTTGAAACGACCTGCACCGCTCTATCTCTCGAGCTGCTCTTACGCAGTAGAGCGGCCGCTGCAAGTCTCGTGTCGTGAAGCGTCCTGTGGCTGGGCTGGCAGCCGCCAGTCTCGTGCTGGGCTCATTCTTCACGCGGTACAAAAGAAGTTTAGAGAGAATTTCGATGGGAATTGCTGCCACATCCACCTTGTAGCCCAGACCTAGCCCCATCTGATTTTTTTTATTCCCAAAACCCAAAGAAGAGTTGAAAGGCGTCCATTTTAATAGCACTGGTGAAGCAAAACACGCTGCGAAAACATGGCTCATTAAAGGGTCTGCAGATTTATTTAAAAATGTTCTTAAAGGATGGAAGCACCGCATGGAGAAGTGAATCTACCTTGACGGAACTTATGTTGCAAAATAGATCCATTGATTAGAAAAATTTATAAATAATTACAAAATTCCGCGTGTTTTTGGAATGCCCCTCGTATTTACATAACTCTCCACAACTTCAGTGATATATACTCACTTGTGCAGGGCACTTCCAACAAACCGAAAATAATGATTAGCATCAGGGAAAGAACGATGCGAACATCATTTAGCCTGTCACATCGCTTACCCTCCGTGACACTCGTGCAGACGTCGCGCCAAGCAGGGGCCGCCTAAGACGAGGCAGTTCGTAAATGGTGGCGTGCTGGGGGTGCGGGCAGAGGGTAGTGAGGTACGTCAAATGTTCAGGTAGCTGTAGATGTTCTTCTCAAATGTTCGGTGAAGCAAAAACGCCCCTAAGAATATATTTTTTAAGCCATTTTACTTGTTTTAAAAGCTCTATGTCTGGGCGTGGAATTGGTGTAATTTAAAAGTTATTCAGATATGGAGTTGCAATTAGCCTTGCAGTCCTGGGTAGCGTGCTGTTCTGTAGTTCGGTGAAGCACTTTCCTGAGTCTAAGAGATAGCAGCATCCCCCCCCTCCCCCGACCTCCCCCCGTACTCACCATGTTGGGGAGAGGTCGAGGTCGCTCCCCCTCACACTCCCTGCTACATGCTTCCCGCCTGATGCCCTCATGCTCTTCCTTCAGAGTTAGGGGGAACTTGAATCGATTCTTTATATTTTTAATTCTGAAGACTTGCAATCTGACTTGAGGACTGTAACGTCATCGAAAATACCCTAATTTTGAAAGTGGATTGGAAATTTTTTTTTAATCAGGATGGATAAAAGTAAATACGCTGAGGATATTAATATTCGTCAGGCAGTGCATCTCGAAATTACCAATGAAGAGTAACGTGGTCATATGGCCTCTAATTCACACGTAGCTAAATAGACACAAATTAATCCGGAAAGACTTCGCTTGGAAAAGAAATTTAAAAATACCTTTCTAGTAGTTAATTTTCTACATGGTGATGAATTTAAATATTTAGTAACTGAGATATTGTATCGCATTATTGATCGCTGCTCTTTTTTAAAAAGCTAATGCACGATGGCGCAATGACCACCATCATCAGATGGCGCAATGACTACCATCATCAGATGGCGCAATGGCTACCATCATCAGATGGCGCAATGACCACCATCATCAGATGGCGCAATGACCACCTGGCTGGGAACCTGGTTTAAAAGCAAATAGCTTTTATGTTTTTGAAATTGACTGAAGTATTAATTGGGAATTGTTGCCCTATTTCTTCGCGCAGGAAAGTACTGGAAATGCATTCTCCCTTTAAAAAATAGCTTTTAAGGTAGAATTTATGGTTGAGCTGAATTAGGTTATAAATTTTGTTTCCTGAGTTTTACTATTATTATTGCCCAATGTTTACTGCTTCACCATGAATTGAATAATCCAAGTGAGTTGACAAAAATACCCGTTTATCGTGCACTCTTTCTCATTTTTTTGTGCTCTACCATCTTATTATGTTGGACGAAATGAAAAAAGCTGCGCAAGTGCACACGTTTTTTTCGGGATTCAATTTTTCACACCGAAACTTGTAGAACGTGTTTTACATGCATTATATTTTGACGGTATTTATCACCCGTTCGTTGCTGTCCCGTCACACTCCGCGCTGGGTGCCGTACGACAATGGTGCTCCTCTGCCAGCGGTCTAGGTGTCGGAAGCTGGGACCACTCCGGAACAGCTGGCAGAAGTACGACAATCGTGCTCCTCTGCCAGCTGTCGAGGTGTCGGAAGCTGGGACCACTCCGGAACAGCTGGCAGAAGATTGACCTTGCTGGGCCGCTGCAATTGGCCTTGCCGCAAAAGCCCTTCCCTGCCACTAGAACTCTGTGGACTTTTTTGGTAAAAATTTGGTGATGAAGTTGCTTTCGGCAGCTTCTGTGTGTTCATGTGCGCGGGACTTGGTAAAACTGAACGATGTTGGTTATTTATGAGGATTTTTTTAGAAGTAGATGAAAAATCTCACAGCATTTAGAATAAACTCAAGAGTTATTGCTAGTGAAATTTTTCCATCGATTTCCAATTCCTCTTCTACTTCAGTATGGGCGATTAAAAGAGCCTGGGAATCGCTCCGTCGGGGTCCCTTGACGAATAGCTTAGATTATCTACCATGTTGGCCTCTATATATATATACGTTGGGTAGAAGATACTTGGATATTTTCGGTCAATTTCAACGTGTTCATGTGCAAGAATTTCTACGCCGATGATTCTTTTCAAAAGGTCTCTGGAAATTAATGCGTAAAGATTTTTATTTAGCGTTTGGTCTTCAGGATTTTGATGAAGAGTTTGGGTATTCTTGAGAATTATTTGAAATTCAGGCAGGCTCTGATGAAGCGCCTGGGTGTAGATCCTGCATTCTCACGCGAGAAAAGGAATCAAGAAATGGGGTCTTTGGCCTGTGTAAGATTTATATAGGCTGAATAACATAAACTTTGTAAGTTATAGTTCGAATTGTTACTTCTGTGTCAAAAACTAATGAGTAAAGCTTCTAAGTAATGGGAAGGTGATATGCCATTTTCGGCACCTTTGTGTTCAATGTAATGCTTTGTACATTGCGAGTCCTCAACTTTTAGTTTTTATCTTTGGAGTTAAGTCGTGGAGGAGATACTGAACGACCATGAGACAGTTTTCTTATAGCCTTTCGAAATTGTTTTATTGGAGGGTTTTCTTAAACAATGAGTCCGTGGTGACATCGAGTCAATATTCCTCAATGCAATGACTCCTATGAGGAATAGTCCTAGTATTATGACCGCTGTCAATGGTCATTCCTATAGTGGTGGCTACAAGTGATTACTCGTTTTGGTTACTGCAGTTCAAAATATGTTTGCTGGGCTTCATAAACTTTTGCAATGTTAAGTCCTATTGGTTACTCATAATGATAACTCCAAGTGGTACTCTTATCCGTTACTCCAAGCGGTTACTCCAATTCGTTACTCCAAGGGGTAACTCTTATTGGTTGCCCCTAATGGTTACTCATAGTCGGTACTCCTGTAGGTTACTCTTCGTGATTACTCAAAGTGGTTTCTCCCATTGGTTTCTCCTATAGATTGCTCCTAATATTTATACACTTTTAAATTAATACTTCGTTGTGGATAGTCCTACAACGTTTGGGAGGAAGAAAGGTAATGGTTCTTAGAATGAAAGATAAACTCCGGCGCTAGCTGGCAGATGAGATGCCAGGGATGGATGAGGGTGACCAACGCCACCACCGCTGCAGTGACGACCGTAAATCTGTCTCGAGCAGTGAAGCAGGTCTCGGGCACAGAAGGCCGACCGTACCTGCCATCTGTGTTCGTCTCGTGCCCTCACAAGCTGGTGCTGCGCCAGCTGTACGACTTAAGTATAGAAGGAAACATGCCTCGCGCTCTTTTAGACGCGCGTTTATTTGTTCTAGCCTCATTTGGATTGGTGGGGAGCGCGCGGTCTCCGGGCTCCTGGGCACCATGTGTTTATGGGGCACCAGCCATTCAATGTCTCCCAACCAAATACGCGACGTGGCCTGTCGTCTTCGTACTCCGATGTTAGCACTTGGACATTTGCATTGAGTTTCGTGCTGGCGTCTAACCTGTGTCTGTTAGCAGCCAGGCCATGGCTGCGGTGGGAGGAGTAGACGTTCTGTAGATCTGAGGCTGGGTGAGTGTTTGAAAATCACTCATCCGCGTAAATTTGAGGGAAGACGATAATTTTAGAGATGATTGGTGTTTAGATCAATCATTCCTGCGGTCCGAGCTCAGTCGCTCTGCCAAGTTCGAGCTCTTTAAACGAATGCTGTTTCTAGCCCCTGCGATAACCCAAAGTGCCTGACATGGCAACCCTTGCCCGCGTGGGAGCCTGCTCTTTGTAAAGCCAACGAAGGCGTCAGGTCAATGTCTTCGTTGTAAAATGTTTGCGTGAAAACTTGTCGCTGAAAATGATTCATAATCGATTTACTCCGGCATGTTTAACTTGTACAGCGTCTTGCTCCAGTATTTATTCTTAATGATGTTGTCTCGTTAGCGTATTTTAGCTAGAACATCCCTAGCAAGATTTTCACGGATGTCAAAATAAATTAGTTTTTGCTGAAAGACTTTGGTAGCATTCAAATTTTGAGACCTTCTATTTATTCTTTGCACTTGAAGTCAGATCTAGAACTTGGGAGACAATTCTGTGTGATCAATTCTAGTAACATACGATGGGGCGTACATCTAAATCAAATTTGTTCGAAGGACTCCCAGAAGTCCCCGCTACACTGGACAACCATCCCCTCTCAGTTCAATTGAAATGTTGGGTAGACTGACCCGCGTTGTAACTAGGACTGCTCTGGTCGAGGGTTGGGAGGGTCAGAACTGAGATGTTTCTCTTCAGACATCCTCCAACGCAATGTATTGAAGGAAAAACTTTTATATTCAGATATAAATAGGAGAAACACATGCGTCCGTAAGGGGAACGACGCACGGCAGAATAAAGCTGTTACTTACAGATGTAAACTTACAGATGTAAACTTGTGAGGTGGTGCAGCACATGTTACCCTTACGAGATGATCTATTTCAAAGCCCCTGTTTCTCCACTTTTTTTCAACGTTTCTTCACGTTTTTACAACTCTAAACAGTTGGGGTTTATCTCAAGCCTCGGTTTTTCTCTCGTAATTTGGGCCCTGGCTGTTAGTATTGGCGGAGCATCCAACTCTCTCTCATGTGCCGAGGACTCTTCCCTCAACTTGGTGACTTCGTTCTTCATTGGAGTTTGTGCTCGAATAATTTGGCAATAACTTTCTAAAGAAGAACTTCTGAGGACCTTGTTATCATTTTATTCGTTTTTAATTTTGGGCTCATGCTTCTTTTTTAAGAGGAACATTTGTGCTCAATTTTTTGGCGTTGTTAATTCGCCGGCTTCAAATTTAAATGTCTTGCGACTAAAACTCTGAATAACCGCTGGCAGCGGAATCTCCTCTATTCACGAAACTGAATTCAACATGGCGTCCCAGAACTGCTGCCTGTGAGCCCGCCTTGACATTCGTACCAGGGACGCATGATCTCCCCTCGAACTATCCGAACGCTGAGCCTTATCTCATGGATTTTTTCAGTCCATGGTCCCATAGCGAGGCCTCCAAGCCTAAATTGCAACAACCAGCCTTCACTGAGCGAACATTTTTGTTCACCTTCTCACTTGCTGTGCCAGCCGAGAGAGAAACGTCGCTTGCATTCCTGCGGCGCTGCGTGTGCCCCTGGAGACACTCTTTGTGCCCTCTCACATAGGTCAGCTGCTGAGGACAATTCTGCTGTGTGTGTGTGCAGGTACAGCATGGTATGTGCAGATACAGTATCATGCTTGTATAAAATAATGTACGGTGTGTGAAAGTTTTAGTTTCGCTCGTACATGTACTGAATGTGCCGCGAAGACTGGCTTTTTATAGCAAAACATGCAACCCGTATACAGGATACTTCGCTCGAGACTTAAAATTTCACTTGCAAAGTGGCGAAGCGTGACGGAACGGTAGGTAGGTAGGTACAAGCGTATTGATATATAGATTATTATTATCTATCTATCTAGTATAATACTAAAACTCTGGTCGTCTTGCTTGCTTGAAACCGTGCGCAGAAGAGCCGAATTTAAGTCGGGCAAGTTAGTAAAGTGCATACGGGAATGAAAGATTTGTCTGTCGGCTCTGAGATATTTGAAATTTATACTCTTCGTTTAATCCTGTACTGTGGATACTGACTTAACTACATAGGATATATTTCTGGATAAGGTTTGATTTTGATAAATTTTATTTGACCTAACGAGTCACGTGTGGTCTAGTATAATACTGAAACTCTGATCATCTTGCTTGCTTGTTTGTAACCGTGCACACTCGGGACTAATAACTTAAGGCGGAAATTCAAAACTCACTTCTCATGCAATTAAATAATGGGTTTTTCCTCGTATCTATGATTGGTTACAGTTTATAAGGACTAAAGTGAATAATTTATTTTCTTTAGTTTTAAATTTTTGTAAAGTAATCAAGGAAAATTACTGAGAAGCTCAAACGGTACTTTTAAAAGGTTTGAAAGATTTTAACCTCTGTGTGGTTTTGGAGAGTATCATGGATACGAGGTTGGTGTACAGCTGCAGTTTTCCCTTGGCTTTTCTTATTATCTCTCGAGAGCTCCCAGCGTTCGGACAGGAATAACAACTCTTCCGCAACTCCACCGAGATCCTATACCAGCTCCAAGAAATGAATGATAAAATTAAAAAGATGTATTTTATATATATTACCAATAGTGCCCCAACGAGTAGGGCACTATAAATGGCGGTGCAAAATTACAAAACATCTAAATTTTAGCCAGAAATGTACGTACATCTCAATTACTACATTAATATTTTCTGATAGCTCGTCCATGTTTACACAGTAATATTCTGTGTAAGTCAAACAGACACTCACACGTCAGTGGTGAGGTAGAAGGCCTGTAGCGCTCGAGGGGCACAGGCAGCTACGCCTGCTTTTTAGAAGGATTCTTGAGCTGGTCACGAGAAACCCCTGGCATGCGTCTACGTCTGTAGGGGCCTCTGGTGCAGCCAGCGCCTGCTGGTGGCGGGGGCTGCTGGCAGTAATGTTCCAGTTTATAGCACAAAATCTGCTCGATGATGATCCATCGAAATGAAATTTAGATGTAGAATGCTCGAACTCCGAGCTACCTGCTTCACCTGTGGAGCATATTTTCCCATTGAGGTCTGCATTATTAGATTGAGCAAAAGGTAAAATAATAACAGGTGGGCAGGTGAGGCGTGCTTCTGGCGTAGTGAAAAAAGCGTTAGAAGAATGAAGGTCGGCAATTTAAAGCTACAGTAGATATATATATCGCTGTTTTTTCTTTTCTTGTTTCTAACTTTCAAGCGTTTGAGAAATTCAGCGTGGGAAATGGGTCATCTACATACAATGAAGTTTACGAGGCCGTTTTTCAGACGATTTGAAATCTCCATGCAATGGTCGCTGTACAAAATAAACCTGCTTGTCTTGAAGCATGTTCGAAGAGGTCAATATGACCGTAGAGTTTGAATTTCAATTCTCCTTGAGTGTGACGTCACTTTAACCCGTACACCTGCAAGCACGTCTGCTTGAGTATGACGTCACTTAAGCTCGTACGTCTGCAGGCACATCTGCTTGCGTGTGACGTCAGTGTAGCCCGTACAGCTGCATGCACGTCTGCTTGTGCATGAGCGTATGTGAGCTCCCAAACCACTTCACACGTTGGTTAATTGCATGCGTAATCGTTCGTGTGTGTGGCAAGAACCGATACCTAAATGTGTGTTTGCGTATATTTCTAGGCCATCTCTCGATCGGCACGCCGTGTGCACCCATTCCTGGGTTGGAATATGTAATTTGTTCGTGCGTACGTACGTGTTGTGAAGACGCTCATAATCTGATCTGGAACGTTGCTTAAATTATTGGTGTGAGGCCCAGATGGCGGACAGTGTGTGAGGCCCAGATGGCGGACAGCGTGTGAGGCCCAGATGGTGAACAGCGTGTGAGGCCCAGATGGTGGACAGCGTGTGAAGCCCAGATGGCGAACAGCGTGTGAGGCCCAGATGGCGAACAGCGTGTGAGGCCCAGATGGTGGACAGCGTGTGAGGCCCAGATGGCGGACAGCGTGTGAAGCCCAGATGGCGGACAGCGTGTGAAGCCCAGATGGTGGACAGCGTGTGAAGCCCAGATGGTGGACAGCGTGTGAGGCCCAGATGGCGGACAGCGTGTGAGGCCCAGATGGCGGACAGCGTGTGAGGCTCAGATGGTGGACAGCGTGTGAAGCTCAGATGGCGGACAGTGCCCTTGAATAACGCGTTACGCACCAGCTGGCCCGTGTACGGAGCTGTACTGCAGCACACCTAATGCGGGATGTACCATTACAGCCCTTCTGATGGCCCCAATTGCAGAGCGATGACAGGAAAATCTGAATATTGTAGACCGGAAAAAACTTTAATGAAGTTTGGCGTAACTGAGGAAACGATCTCTGTACAGGGCCACAGCTTCTGATTTTGCTCCACTGCAGCTCGTGCGGTTTAATGATTGCAGTGTTTGCGAGCTCAGAGTCGTGTTCACTGACTGGTAATGCGAGGGGTTGAATCAGAAGTTTAATGTCCATAAGTTTGTTCTCAATCGAAATTCAGTCGCTGTAACTGTTATACCATAAGGATTTTAAATTCTGTCAACAATGATTGAACTTGCTATATATATTTATGAATTGAATGGTATTCTCTCAGTGAGGCATGTAATGGGTCACAAATGTTCCTCATCTTTTCCTTCGAAATTAACTGTTCATAAACACATTAACGAATGAACTGTCCTAGCGTATTTTATGAAATGATACATTTAACTTCTTCAGATTACCTTAATTTATTACGACACGATATTCCGCATCCCACCTACGCCACTGCCGCATGCCAGCGCGGCTTACAGCAGTACCCTCTCACCCAATACTGACGGGGGGACGCAGACCCCCAGCAAGTCAGCAGTGTTGTGTGCTTCTTCGTTTGATGAATATTTGAATTAATTATT
>VOMN01011009.1:0-14819 GCA_014899125.1 Orchestia grillus
CGGCCGCTACATTTCAAAGTAGCGCTGCCCAGCTCTGATTAAAACACTGCAAGACTACATGGGATAAAAATGGGCAAACTGTATAGGACGATTAGTTTTACCGGTAGCGAACTTAATATATCAAGTGGAGTCCAAAAAATGCTGTCGCCTAAGGGGGTCTGTGCCTGTGAATTTATATGTTCTCTTACATTCTTAAGTCATTCGCTAAAGAGAATGCTAAAGTCTTGATGATGCGATGTTTTTTAGCGAATAATTGAAACTCTTGACTTTACAGGCTATACCATATCATTGATGCACAATATTTTCAATAAATAAACAGACTAATTCTTTTTTAAAACAATCATTAGATATTGTACAAAAAATGAAGGAATCAATCTTCCTACTAATATTCTAGATGAATAAAATCGAATTGTTTTCCTCAAACTTATCAGCAGTTTCAGTACTGATGCTGGCATTCTCCCGTAGAAGGCTCGCTAAACAGCGCGTTGCACATTATCTCCATTTAGTCATTGCTTCAACGACGATGGCTTTGCCATGTCACACAGGTATAGGAAGCAAGTAGTACCATTAATTGTAGGGGAAAAACGTCTGCAAGGGACAAATGCATTTTGAACAAAGAATGATTGAATGTTATAATATTGTGCTAATATAATTCATTGTTACAGAAATGACTAGATTTGTAGAACTTCACTGGTGCCTAAATATAGACAAAAACTAAATCAAAAATATAAACCAATCAATTTCCAACAGCCCCTCCAAATCTCACCTGAGCTTTTGAAATAATTATTAATTAATTAGCTTTACAGTTAAGCAAGAATTCTTCTTCTTGCATCTTATGAAGCTACCTTAGCTCCATATGGTAACGCTCAAACTGACGCGGCATGCATCTGTAAACGTACAGGATCAATTCACTGCACTCGGTCCGAGCGCTGCCGAGTGCGACACTCCCCCACCGATGGATCACAAGTTCATTCAAGCGAAAGCCATGCAGAGGAACGAAAATGAGAGAAAAATCATCGTCGGAGCAGCAGATATCCGCAGTCAGTAAATCGCACCGCTGCCAGCATCTACTGCACGCATTTGCATAAAAGCGCCATCAGGGCTCACTCTGCGCGCATTAGAAGTCGGTCTCACAGTGCAACTTTTCGTGTTTCACGTTTCAGAGCAAAGATATAGTTCAACCAATCCAAATTCAGCAAGTTTCTCTGTAGAAAATTCACCAGTTCGATTCTCTTCCTATAGTGATTACTATGGGGTTCAGTTGTTAACGTTTCCAGGCAACGCCTTGTTATTTTTTTTTTAGTAAGTCATAGCAAAATGTAAGTCATAGCAGAAAGAAAGAAAGAAAGTAAGTCATAGCAGAAAAAAAGAAAGAACTCGTAAAAATGAAAAAAAATACATCATGGTCATTTCAGGAATACTGCCGGACTTCATGTACAATGAAAACTGCAAAACAATGTCCAGAGGTAGTGAAATATCATATTAACCAGAATTTATAAGAATCGTATGTTATTGCTGTTAATCTATTCCTGGAAAAATAGGAAATCTTGACTGCAGGCCGAAAGCAAAAAGCAAACTCCTTCATCAAGAAATACAATCTGAAAAACAAGCTTAATATACTTTTTAGCATTAGAAAAAAAAATTTTCCTCCCAATCCTTGATCCTCGACGTATCTGACGGATCAGCGGTAACATTGACGTCTTCTACCCAGGACTCCTCGACTAAACTAAACTGGAGATAAAATTTTGAAAAAAAATATTAGAAGACAAGTAGCTCGTCTTGTACGGAACAAAAAATGACCTGCAAATAATTCGATGAAATGTTATGCAAATATTATGACACTTCAGTTGTTTCCTCAACTTTTTTTCTCTGTATAAAAGTATCATTTTCAATGTACGTGTAAGTAGTTATTAACCATTTCTAGCATTGCTCTCAATGGCTGTGAACGAATAAGTTGGTGAGTTACGATACTCTATCAAAAATAATTTTGGATTGACTAAATGTCTTATGTTTTCCCAAATTGCTCCAACGTTTGTTAAAACTCCGAACTTCCTTGCTTTTATGTGAGCTTCATGACTATTAAAAACGAAATATTTACTGATATCGATATTGCATCTCACAGTAGTCAACTATTTAATTGATTATTTCAATATATGGAATCGATACAGGAAACTCAGCATATCGAAACACCAATATTTTGTGAATCAATAAGACTCATTGTAATGAGTTTAACTCTTAGTGGAGCAACTGTGGATCACCTGATGACAATAAGGTAAAATAAGTTGCCTTTTTTCTTATGTACGTCGTAACTTCGAAATCATAAGCTTCACCAAGAGCTGGTTACCTGACATGAAAAAATTGTATTCATATGAAAAGCTATACCAGCCCCTATTTGCTGCAGTAAAAACATGATGAGCACAGAAGAATGCACGCATTTTAACACATAAAATCTCTAGGCGAATTAAATGCTGTTTAAATCTTACCATATCGAAATTCTACTCAGTCATAGAACTATCGCATGGCTGGTAACGTAATATTTTGTGAACTATTTGTAGTTCCTTCAACTATTCATCTGAACTTCGACTGTTTTTCTTTAATGAATTACATACCCGTTTAATAAATTCCTATTCAATGACGTAATAACTGGCGGTGAGTTTAATTGAATACGATTATGGCAATTTTAAAACTGCATTTTTTCATTTGCCCTCAATCAAAATTCTTGTTTTCAATAATCACTTGTAGGCATATAGGACTATGCGTGTCTCGTCAGGCTCTACCACGTTACTTGAAAATCTATTCTTGACAGATCCAAAAGATTTCTCCGCAGGAATATTAACTTCCGGTTTTCTGACATGCTTCAGGTGTTTCTATTTAAAGAGAATATTTTAAAAGTATATGTTACACAACACGCTGAAACCCATTGATATCGTTGCGTGTATGAGTTGAATTTAAGAAAAAAATGTTGTCAGAATGAAGCCCTTAAACAATTATGAGCCAACAAAAATATTAATACACAAAAATTCAAAATTCGGTGTTAATTCTGACTTTAGTTGGAAATTCTGCACATAGTCAATGTTGTTCTATAATTATATGAAAAGATAAAAAACAAATTTCAGACATAATTGTCAATAATATCACTCAAGATGGGAAAAAAAGCGGTAATTACATAATATAAGCTCAAGAATTGTGTAACAAATCATATAAAATGCAGAATTATTTTATCTATCAAAGTTACTTTATACTCGAATTTTCACAATTTGAAATCGACATTAAGTTAACATGACGTCTGATCAATTTGCTATATCTAATAAAAACAATGACATAAGAAAACTAAATCTATTTATAAAAAATGTCTCGTATCACCAACAAAGGGAATTGGAACTTTTTCCCTATTTCTTCATTACCGTAGAAAAATAAGTGCTGATAGTACAGGTACTTTAATTGATAATTACTGCTCCAAGTCACCATTCTATCTACATGGATAAATTTGAAAAATCATTTTTGGCCACATACAACATAATAAAACGCACACACAATTATAAAACGAAATCAAGGGAACTGAAATCGTTTCCTGCAGCATCAAATGACCCAGCTGAAGTTATATTCCCTACTCTTCAGACACAATTCACGTTTCTCTTTCCCTTGGCCTTTTCTGATACCCAGTAAAATTGCCCCTGTAACATCAATCTTTTTAACAGGTAATGAAACTATGGTTCTCAATTGTTCCCGTCGTATAGTTTTATGACAAATATTTGCTCTAGAAAGATACTTAGGGAAAAGTATGATATGAGTTGGAGAAGAAATCATTTCGCTATGACGTACAATATGTCCTCTGCTCTAAAAAATGTCAGCAACTCAGATTATTGTAGAACATTCACAACATCCCTGAATTCAAACTTAAACGAAAATATAGTATATTCTGTGAATATCTCTATTTTCTTCCTCAATTTGATTGAATAGAGAACAAACATTACTCTCAAAGTTTTACTATTATGACATTAGAAAAGTACCTCATGATTCGCTTTAATCCACTCAAACAAATTATAAATAACTTAGTGCAATTGGTAATTCCTTCTCGGAGCTCCTCTACGTTGACGATAAAATTCCTAAAGAATCTGAATTGGAGTGCTATCTTTTTTCATTATCGAAAAAAGTGTCATTGAATCAATTTCATTTTTTACATTCATTCCTTTACTGGACACTGTTTTCTTTCTATGACCCTTCCAAATGAAAGCCATGTGGCAAAGATGTACATCGTAAATGGAGTAACGAAGTAACACAAAAAGTATCAACGCGGCTCAGAGAAAACAAAAACTAACGACTTTAAAACAAAGTAATTACTATTCCCCACTATGTAGAGTGCACTCCTTCTGTGCATTAACACCAGTAAAAAACGTACTGACAAAGCTAACTCATCAATTCCTATCAAAACTTTTCCTTCGGTTAATAAAAAAATAACTCTTATTTAAAAAAATCTATTGCATGTATCCACTGACCTACAAAAATTCTTTAGAATTTTCAAGTAGTTTGAAAATTTTCCTTTCTAAAAGAGTGTATAAATAATGAAAGCACTCACATCTGGTATCAAAGGGTGTTACGTATTTTCGATTTCATATCAAAAAGAATGTAAAACTGGTGAAAATTCAGCAAACATATTTTTCAATCACCAAAGAAGGTCATTAGGGTAAAGATAAATTTAGGATCTAATGTCAACGGAAATTATTCTCAAAAAACCTTACAGTACTGAAGCGTTCCGATAATTTTACACTTTACTTCTGTATTTTCATGCGTAAAACTGTTCATGCGATAAATGCCAGAGACAATTAGAATCTGTTCACACTAGAGATTTTGATTATTAAAGTGGAAACAGAAGTAAATTCGTACTCCCACCATTCACGAAAAATCAATCTAGTTTCCATTTCAACAGAATTGAAGCTGGGAACTGCCGTGTGAAAACCCCGGTCAAAAGGCTCAAAGGCTCAAAATTAATTATGAATTCCATTTATTAACAAGGTCTGGATGAAGTTGATTGATAAATAATATTTTTACATTTTCCTCGAAGATTTACATTATAATCGGACTTATTTTAAATTTCTGTGTCTGATTTTTTCGTTGCATAATAGTTTTTATATTTTATTCTAGATTTTGAAAATAGCCTACATGGCTGAAACGCTCATTTTTTATTTTTAGTACAATAATAATTATAATTCTAGTCAGTAAACATGATAAGCTTGCAAGAGTTTTTCCGAGCTCTTCTGTTCATAATTGATTATTTGAGTGTTCGTTTACGATAAATTCTAGAGGTACCTAAGATATGTACATATATGTATCCAGAAAATACATATGTAAATATACATATATTCTTTAGGATACGGTTTCTATAGGAAGTCCTAGAAGTTACAGAACTTATTCAGTCTTACGAGCACCTGTGGTTTAATATGTCAATTGTAATGGTCTCAAGTAATCTACTGTATGTCTATCATTTTTCTGATGTAACCCCTGAGGCAACAAATTTTTTAAAATGCTCAAGTCCTGGAAAGTGCCCGCTCATTAAATTATCTTAATTAAGAACGGAAATATTTTCGTTTTTAATTCAGTTACTGGTGAAATAATGACTAATCACGTCGAACTTCATTACGAACTAAATAGAAGCCATTCAATCGAATTCTAGAGTCAAATACATTAAATTTTTTGACAATGCATTGTTTGCTGTGCTATCTCAATCTTGAACGCGAGTTAAAGATTACGTTTTTCTCTATTCGATCTTATCTAGCCTACTTCGTTTACAACAAACCTTACTGAATTTCAAATAACAAAAAGAACGACGGAAGGACACACAAGAAGATTTCTGCCATTCTACAATTTTTCTGCTGGAATTTCTTCGGAGGTCTATCAATCAGAGTTGAACGTTAGATTTCAGAAGAAAGAGGCACGGCTTCAAGAAATTCTCGCATCGGCGACTCCTCTGGGCCACCCAACAAACGCGTTTGTAGCTATTGTTGTCACAAACGACAAGCCCAAAACTTCTATCGCTGCCGTCGTTCCTACCGACACTCGTCTTTCCATTTTCGTCAGTCGCATCTGAAGTGGAGCAGAATCAGCAGGCGCTCTAGCGTCGAGCGGTGGCAGTCGCTGCGTGTGTATTCCAGGGTGCTGCCACTATTTGCCTTTCTGCTCTCGTTGACAGAGGGTGACACTCCCTCTCCACCCATTCTCCCCCACTCGAATCTCTTCCTCCCTCAGTCTCACCCCTCAACGCTTTGGAGGTCTCAGAGCCCTGCTGATCCTCCCATTTCTCGCCTCTCTTGCCTCCTCGACCATCTGTTGCATGAATGCCGTCGTCCTGTCTCAACCACACGTCTTATTGTTTTAATAAGATCAAACCTTCGTTATTATTACTAAGTACGTCGTACAAAACTGTTCGAATGAAGTAGGCTCCAAGCAGATAAAGCTTCCCCCACTAAAATTTTCAAACTTGATACCAAGTTTTACTCAGGCATAAGCACGCGAATGATAATTATGTTTCAAATGATTGCGAATTAAATAAATAAAAACGGCTCCCTAGATAGAGCCATGTTATGTATTTACAAATGTATTTATGACCCAATCAATGTGCCACTATTTCAAAATTGGAAAAGATCAAATAAGATATAAGGAAAAAAGAAGCAGTAGGGCTTCAAACGTATGGATGGTGAAATAAACGGCTAGGACTGCCAAATTAATGTTATCGAAGCTAACAGAGAATTGCTAACTATGGTAAAAGTATGCTTTAACACGTTGACTCCGAAGTGGGTCATATATGGTACACGCGATCATCTAACCTAACCTAATGTAACCAAAGCACTATCATGTATAAATACAAATTTTCGAGTTTTCTTCAAATTTGTGTTCATCAGTCGAATAAGCTAGTTCTGAATAGAAAGAAAATTAATAGAGTAACCAAATTTGTGAAACCAAAATCCTTCATTTTTAAATTCACAGTAGAGATATTTGTCGACATGTAATTTTACCTGTGTGGAGAATCGAAGTCAACGTGTTAATATGTTCAGAGTCCATCGAGATAATAAGCAAGTTGAAGAGAGACTACAGATTGGTCCATGCAGGCTGCAGGCTTCACAGCCGAGGCAACGAGAAGTTCAGAGACGGTACCAAGGCAGAGGGTCTCCCTAAATTTTCCCTGTGCAGAAAGTAGTATCGAGCGCTGCTGGTAGTAAATATCTCACTGCAACTATTGTAAGTGGGCATGTAAAGTATAACTGAAGGGTAGGAAACACGACAGTGAAACCAAAGAGTTGCAATCCAGATGGCTCGACAAAATAAAAAAATCAATAAAAACAGTCAAATGGGTAGCCCATGCCATGTCAAATTCTTCGTTTAGCAAATTGAAGGCTGAAATGAAGCTTCATGCATCCTGGTTTTAGTGACTTCCGTAAAAATATTACGGCATTTCTCAGTGCTACTGAATATACGTAGAATCAGCAGCGAGTAAGCATGGTTAGACGAAACGTTACAGCCGAAAGGTATTGCAAAACCGGATTATCACAATTGCTGCATCCTTCTTCGCTCAGCCTGTTCTATGCGTTCTCTTTCAGTGTTGTTAGTTTTATCCTGACTTTAGCTGTCGGCAAAGCACAAATGAGCCCGCTGTAGGTATTTAACAAATGGAGGTCGGAGAGCTCATGCAGAAATCTTCACAAAGCAGATGATTATATATGTACTCGTACATATAGTATGAATAATCATCTGTATTGTAACCTTTAAAAAAATCGGACATACTGTATTTTTGAGTATTTTTTAAAAATTGTCTTCAGAATAGATGTATGTCTCATTAAAATGAATAGCTTGATGAAATGTGATTATTCACAGTTCTGCATTATATCTTATAATCGGCTGTCTCTCGCCAATCCGTCTTTTATAACATTCTTAGCAGTATGTTCGATAAGTTTCATTGTCGTTTGACTATAGGCATGGCCTGTTTGTGATATCTTCCCTTTATGTGAGCTGTTTAGCTTCTTAGACTGTAAAACCGTTTCTTTAATTCGAAAATTAGAATCCTAAAGAAAAAATAATATATTGTAAAAAAGAACATCGTTCAACGAGACATGCTTGAATTGAATATTCTCCGGATACTGTTATATTTGTATGATTTACACACCATAGCGCACTTCTAATTATTAAAATTCTCGTTAATTTCAAATCGCTGAGGTGAGGATAAAGGAAACTGATTTTCAGTCACTGTTCAGATATTTCGCTAGGAAGACTAAGGATTAATTTTGCTCGCACGGGATACGGCCCAAATCGGAACAAAAAAGTTACCAGTGAATTCATTTGGCCTTGATATAACCTGGGAATGAAATCAACTAAATTGTGACGCCTTGTGCAGATATAAACTAGTGCATTTAATATTAAGCTCTACCACAAAAGTTTGTCGGCAGGTGCATCTCGCAGCGAAACTTGAGCAGCTGGGACATTTCATATCGGAGAGTAAGCTGCCGCTGCCGCCTTCTGCAGTTCCCAACTATTGCGTGCCGCCTCCTTCCCCTAACCTAGCTTCCAGTATCTTCGAATGGCCAGCACCAGTTTAGTCTTGTCTAGCACCACATGGTCACCGAAAGCCTGGTCTCGTCTGGCGCCGCATGGTCAGTCCCAGGCTAATTAGTCTTCTCGTCATCCACTGGTTGCTCAGTGACAATAAGTCGGTCAGATCAAGTCGAGCAGTACAAAGCATCTCAAGATAAACGTATTGTATCGTACGAAACGAAAATAGCGTGGCGTGAATTCTATCTATTGAGCTGTAAATAAGGTACTAAAAATATGAGAGATGTAAGACGACAAGTCTTTTCAAGCGTGACTTCCCCAGCTTCTGAAAACTGGCGGTTATAATTTCTAACACCGTATGAGTATACTGTGTCAACACCTCGTGATATTGCGAGGAATCATTGCAGTGTGTATGATCCAATTTTGAGGTAGGAATGACAACCTCAACCTAGAAGAAATGATCCAAATTAATCAGATGATAAATGGGAAATATGGAAGAATCAAAGCACTGTTGCTAAGATTAAATAAAAACATTTGATACTACATCCACATCGTTCAGTGTTAATATGGAAATGCTAAAGACTGAGAATATTTTATAGCAGTAGATATGTACTAAGATACCAGATAAAAGAGGAAACTTCTTTAGCAGGCGACTTAAGAGGATAAAGAAAGCATTTGCTTGTTAGCTTGAAATGTTCAGGAATATATCAAATAAAGAAAACCCATGAGAACATCAACGTCCAGGGCAGATCGAGCATCGCAGTCGCATCGGAGTGCATCTCAGCAGGCAAATCTAGTGACAAGTGGCGTAACAGGCTTTGAAACAGGGAGAAGTCCGTCACTTGTGTATAACATGCGCAATGTTTGATTCGTCTGAAAATTGCAGTCCTACATTTAATCATTCGCTGAAATTTTGGTTTCCAGAGCTAGCATTTGCCGATGTATTATATGAACTGTGATTGCATACCGATGAAATTTTTAACAAAACAATTATCACTGCTTGATTGATCGGATTTAGTTGAATGGCAGAAACTGTTTTCTGTAGTGCTGTGAAATTTATTTAGTTTGTACATTGGAATCATTCTGCACAAAATTCATGAAAACATTCCCAATGCATTAAAAATGACACTGATATTTTGCCGTAATCAAACTCGGTCATCAGTGCTATAAAGAGCAGTGCTTCATTTAGTTAGGAAGGGTGATTAAGAGTATATTATTTAAGAGAGTACCAGTCAAAAAAAAAAATTACGTCTCATGGCATGGGAATTTGTAGAAACGATAATTCATATCAGTTTCTAGAATCGGTGCAGCATCAAGGCCAATCGTAACCTAAATTCTTGACTGAGCGTTTTATGAATGCAGTAATTTATTGCCCAGCGTTAAAAAATAGAGATTGATCTAATCCTGATTGCTCATATCTAATGAATAATGGAAATGTCGTTTCAACTCAAATATTCAGCTTCGCATGTTACTATTTTTCTTGAAGTGGAGGAGCCGTTAACAATTGATAATGAAACCGAGAGCATTTTGCTATTACAGGTTATTAAATGCTGGCAATAAAATGTACATCCCTGAAATGACTGCATGGTTTTATAGGCTTTTCAGGTGAACAGGCTCCTGTTCAGAATTTTCTTTACTGTCCATTTCTATCAGCTCTTTCATCAGAGATGACGTCCATGGTCTAGATAAAGGGAGCAGGATTGTCAGGGTGGCGTATCTTCTATGTTAAATCAATATTCGCGCGTCGTGCCGTGAGATCTAACGGTACCGAAGCATAAGTCGAAAGTGAAGGGAGTGAGAGGACTGAACCACTCGTACCTAAAATCCCCTCCAGGGGGCATAGGATAGGCCATAGGCAATAGAGGTAGGTTAGTTAGGTTTGTCTATCCTATGCTATGGGGACTAGCGCCCCCAGGGGAGCACCGCTAGGCTACCTCAGCTTTAAATAGGCCTTCGGGACTTCTATCTTTCGTGCCCACTTTGCTTCTTTCCGTTTTCATTCCTTCTTCGCTATTTCTTATTTGTCTTTTCTTCCTCTTCCTTCTTAACTTGCTGTTTCTATGCGCAGGGGATCTTGTGTGGGAACACACCCTGTGCATAGATTCCCCGTTCTCCTAAGTCCATACTAAGTGGTCCCTACTCTTTCGGTGCGAGATAGTCTTGAGTTGCTGAAGCGCTGCTTTCTCTACTACTACTCATACTCGTACGTAAAATGAACTCGTCCATCCAATCGGTCAAACCTACCTACTCTGGCGTTCTTTCATTCAGGGAGGAATGCCTTTATGCTCTAGTCGATAATAAATGCAAAAGAAAAAGTACCTTCTCATCGACTCCAACAACTTAATTCATCAGTACCTAGTGAAATACTAAATTTTAATTTTAATTGAAATACTTTTCCCCTAGTTTCATCCAAATACTTCTGTTCGAAGCATTACTGACGCAATCTTACTGTGTCTTAGCGAACAAAATGTGACGCAATGATCCTAAAATGTGGAACATTGTATCATCATATTGGTATGATTTCGGCAAAAAAGCATGAATAAATGTCTTCTTTTTTCAAATCATGAAAAATAACTTTAAAAAATAGCGAACTTTCAATCTGACATAAAGCACCCTTTCACAAACAGTGTACGTTTACTCACAACTAATTTCAGAAACTCTCGAAGTAGCCGACTGTCTGTAAATTATCTTACGAGTTTCAGTTTTGTTTGGCTTTTGTTCTTTTCAAAAGTCCCGACACGAAACGGTCCTTGTTCCTTCCCAAAGTTTTAATTGATCACTTCATCTCCATATTATTTTTCTCAGGCCACGAACCAAGTTCAAAATTTTCCGCCCGTAGAATGGGATGGCTCTTCATTCGAAAGCTCGTTCATTCAAAACTTTCCGAACGGAATATTTCACGAAAATTATCGTGTGTTTCTGGCTTTTTCGTTCAGGGTCTTTCAGGAAATCTTCCTAAAAAATCCATTGAAGTTCGCCGCTCAGAAGGCACATTTATGTCATTGCGTGAGAAGAATACATTATCTCGTGTACGCCTCAGTTTGAATCGCAAAACACCGTATGAGTATACTCCGCGCAAAAATTTTCATGCTTCTGCTTTCCAAACTGGATGTATAACAGCCCTCAAAACGAATATTCTGAGGTATGTGTGAGCTTCTTCAGCAAGGAAGACAGTGGTTTTATGAAAAAAATCTATGTTTAAAATGAAATAGATTTCTGGATTTTATTTGTTCCAGTCGGTATTTCTAAGTAATTGACAGTCAATGGTTGCGAGCAGACTTCCCTGCGTTCGGAGATTACATAAATAATTTTTCCTTGCAGGGGAATCTTCAATTCAATCGTTTAACCTAGTCGCAGAAATTTTACTGATTTGTTCAAAGAAAGAAAGAGTCCTCGCAATTTTCCGCTCTGTTATAATATAAACGAACACCTAAGTTTTCGGACCCGTTCTCATTTAAGAAAATCAACTGCAAATCACCTCCTCGTAATAAATAAGACTTAAATTCGGCAGATTATCCCGAGCTCGTGGCGCTGCTCGTCGCAGAACTTCTAGAATTCCTCTCCTCCTAAAAACCGCAGGAAGAGTGGAAGACCCGAGGCACAAGTTGATGATGTAGGATTAATTTATAGGTCGCTTTGACGCCCACCGAACCGTTGTACGGTGCCTTCATCTTTTATGGAAATTTTATGGCACGCATGTGGACTTCTAAATTACTTGACGGTTATCCTGATTTTAGCTAACAAGATTGAGTTAATAATTTATTCTGAATCTGTGTTCATAATTGCTTACCCCGAGACACTGAAACTACGACAAAACATTTCTTCTACCGACATGAAATCGCGTCTCAGAATCGAAAGCACAAAGCGATGACCTAACTTTTTAGTGGAACAGTTAGAGTTTGATGAAGTACTAACATCGCTGCAGTTTGAACATATTGTCTAGACAGCACTGCCGTCTTCCACCTCTGTCAGATGCATTTTGCATGTTGTAACGGAGGAGTCAGATCCTGCCGCTCCATTTTGACGTATTACGTAACGAAGATCACAAATTGGCACGATAAGTAACGGTGAAGTTTAGTTCCTCACAGCAATGAGGCATTGAAACGCATCCGAATTCCGAGTGGGGATTATTATAAGTTTGATGTGCATCAAACTAATTGTTCACATTTTTGAAAAATTTTCGATTAGGTATTACCGGAACGTATGCAATGAATTTTCATTAGTAAGTTTGCCTTGTAAATTTGTCGTATCATTAATTTGAAGTGCAATTTTTGTGAACTTTCATTATTTTGCGCCTAACGATTCACGGAGTAAGGAAAATCTTTTGAAGTATTAGTGAATTTCCTGGAGTTAGATTGTTTTAGCATATTAGTCTTCTGATTCTACGTAGTGTTAGTATTGGACGGCAGGAAGTATTCTCTTGAGCATGACAGAAATATGATTTTTCTGACTAGAAGTGGACATTTGTTCCAATCTGTTTGGTAGCGCACAGCTAATACAAGCATTCTTACCAAGGGCAATTGCTGAGTTGATCAAATGAATGAGCCTAAACACATTAAACAGCTTGATATCTTTTGTTCGGGTATGGGAGATTTAAGACTCTTTGAATTTTCAATATGACTGACGAGGATAAACGTAGAGCTTCCCATGTGTAAGTTAAAACTTCTGCTCCTGCATTAGTCTTTGAATGAGCAAACGAACCAGTCATTTAAGTAATCTGTTACCCGTGTTTTGCACAAAATCCCTGACTGTAAAACCTTTATTAAATTCTTCATACCTTCCATTTGAATACACTGTCGCCTTGCTGTCACACCTTGTCTAATGATTTTCTCCATCATGAATCGTTTAGCTACTCTCAAATCTCAGATATTAAGGAAATCTGGCAGATAATTTCAGATTTTGATAGTGGTTAGATGAATAAAGGTAAACAAGATAAATACAGAACACTAGTCGTAACAGATTCAGCGTACACTCATGCATCACCAGGGCGCCGGCAGCGGCCGTGTGTACGGGAGGCGTCACTGCTACGCGCAGCTTACCTCGCTCGCTGGCCGGGCCTCGAATATCGAATTAGTGCTTTTTGAAGAGCATTTGAATGGTATTTGGCAGTCTGCGGGCGGGTCCCTTCGAAAAAGACAAAACTTGTTGTTCCGACTTCAAAATATGCGTGGGTTGAATATCAAATAGAACGCTCGGAATGAACTCAAATCACAACTCGGTATTCACAGTATATTGATTATGGAGATTTCTTTGTGGTATAAATACATTGCTTGCGTAATATTATTCAGAAAATTGTTGAGGAAAATATTACAATAGGAACACTAGCATAAAATAAATAAATATTTTAAACATTTTTAAACATTTTAAATATTTTTAAACATTTCGGGGACCAATTTGAAAAAAAACGTTTGATCCAATCTAACTTCAACATGAATTTTTTTTGGTATTGCAGACCAGGGACACATTTTTTAGCAATTCCTTCTCTCACACGGTTAAGAAATTGAAGCTACATTTTTTAAGCGTACACTGACAATTTTGTAGGATTATCGGCATTTAACGGCAAATATACCCTGAAAAGACCTTGATGAAAATTGGCATTGGCTGGTTTCTATTGAGATAATCGAAAATATTCGTTCCCTTTTCGTATGATGTTTTACGGGCAGCCCAAGTCGGAAAAATAGGAGACATTTTTCACGGGGAAGATCGACGCTAGTAATCCATTGAGTATGCATGACATCCATGAGTATTAAATATTTCTGAGCCTATTTATCTCAATTATTAAGGATTCTCCGCCCTGCATGCGAACTGCCCGTTCTGTTTAAGGGACGGTAACTTAATTTATTCTCCACAACACGGACTTCAACGTAAATGTTTCTCTCATTTTAACACCGGCCAGACAGTACGTGATTTAAATCTCCGTACACACCTCACACAAAGAAGTACTAGCTTACCTTTGTAAATATCAATGCAAAGTCCTTCATAAGTTAAAAATTTAGAACGTTGAAATTTTTTTTGAAATTTCTTGAGTGTTTGAATAATGAGGTATGGTGCGCAAATACTTTAAAATTAGGCAAACAGTACGCATGCACGGCACGAAAAAGTCACTGACTCGGTTTTAAATCACTATCACTGAGGATTTATGAATAGCGTTTTGAGGGCGGCTTACTATCAGGAAAAGACTGACTACAAATTCAAGGTTATTCAGTGATGGATTGTGCTTATCAATTAAAATGGTTTCTAGTGTCCTTAAATCGGCGGTGGTGGACGATGCTATGACTTTG
>VOMN01011010.1:0-13656 GCA_014899125.1 Orchestia grillus
TTCAAATTAAAATGATTTTAAGATCTCTGTTCTCCATTAACTTCATTTTAAAATTGCTTTGCAAGAAAGATATTCCCAATATTTTCTTTTATGAAATATTCATATATATGTTTATACATAGTCAATATTTTATGAAACAATACTTCATCTCCACTTTCATCTGACAATCGCAAAAATGATTACTTTCGGCATATTCGTTAGACGATTTTTTCTTACGTTGGAGACGAATCATTTAATATTATGGGAACTCTTTTTTCTAACCCATACTGGCAAAAGAGGCATTTTAGGCATTTCTTTTTTTTCGAAAGAAGTATCCTAGTGGTTATTATTCTCCACATAAATTGATCTTTACAGTACTAAGTACCTTTAATATGCAGGATGAAAGTATATCATCTGTTTCATAATTATTTATATATTTGCAGCAAAATGAGCCTGGCTATTCTCGAACTGATACAGGTGTTGTGACGTTAGTAATAGATAGCTCTGTACTTATCACGTCCCTAAAAACTGCAACACTTTTCATTGACGATACGCCCCTAGAATCAATCAACCGTGTTATGAAGAGTTAACTGCTCTTCATTCGCTGGTTTTTACTGTGATAACGAAATAAATGTATTCGAAACTATGATGTGTAATGGCACTGTGTAAACGAAGCTCATAGGAACAAGAATATAATGATTTTGTTATGAACATCCCGTCCATCAGAAACTGCATATCGAGGAAAAATTCATTGGTTTTTTATTCTTGTTGATACAGATGTGAAATTGCCTAACAAATTAAGGAGTATTATAATGAACGCAATTTCATCTGATTTTGTTTTTCAAATACCGACAAACATATGGAAAGATTCAGCACCCCGAATACTCGTATGTTATCTAGAAGAAAAACATTTGTTCCTTGTCAAATTATCCCGGACGTGAAAGTGAGGTGACAAATTAAGGAACATTACGATGGATGCAATTTTATCCCATTTGCATATTTTTTATCCGTGCGAGCGCCAGAGGCAGTCATTGGCCTCAAAAGCTTGGTAGTGTCACGGTCGTCGCAGCGCCGGCGTCCCTGCCCAAAACCGCAGCCGCGATTCTTCCTCTATCGGCCCTCATTACCGGGAGTTTTGAATGCTTGTAATAATCCAGCACAAAGCAGCACACGCCATTGGCCTGTCGGTAGCCAATGAGCGACGTGAGCCGGGGGTCCACCCCGCTCATTGGTTGCGCATCCTTGACTTACACAGGGCCGTTGCACTCAGCTCGCCTGTTTACGATCACTACAACCTGGCTTCAATTTGGTGCTTTTGTAGAGTGTGAACAGAGGGTGTCGGGGTGGCCATGGTCCACTTGGAACAGGATGCGGTCCTCTGCCTTGAACAAAGCGTAGCCGTGCACGCCCACGCGCCTCCACTTCCAGTGCGTCGCACGTTGTCATTGGAGAGCAACGTCCCCACCCGTCTGCCGCGAGCGCGCGAGGTGGTTGTGTGACTTGTGTCACTTGTACAGATTTTGGCCAAGTTATCAGTGTTTATGGAAGATTATCGTTATAAAGCGGGAGTTAAGTTGTTTTAAATGAGCATTGAAATCATATGAGAGGTGTTGGCTTCTCTATCAGACAATATTTGCCAGTAATTTTGATGTTTTTGTTCTTCGTAAGACACGGACTTTATCCGTCTATGCTTAGAAGTAATCCTTCAATAGAAGTTTACTCTCATAAGGAGAGACTTCTCAGTTCCTTCGCTTATGACATCTGCAGTAGTAGTCAGTTACGTACAAGAGTAAAGTCTCTGTTCACTTCTTAGCTTTGATGTTCCTGGAGACGCTTTAGCTTAGTAAAAACTAGCAATAGCAAACTAACACTAGCATGCTAGCAAATTGTAGGTTCGATTCCGAGCGTGTGTTATGGGTGATCTTCACGTGGTCATGGAGTGCTTTCGTTGGGAATGGAAGATTAACCCCACATTCCCCATTGTTCGCATCATTCCCCACACAATCCCACATTTCCCTCTGTTCCTCACATTCCCCACTACACCACGCATTCCGCACAACACCTCACACGCCCCAGTGCACCCCAAGTTCTGTACTGTGTCCCACGTAACCCACACATACCTTTGATACCTTTGAGATGTTTGGGCCTTCACGCCCGGGCCACACTAAGGTGCCGCCGCTTGAACACAGCCCCCATGTTCCCCACGACACCCTAGGTGTACAACTGGGTACCGGTACGAGGGAATGACGTTCATTACGTTGCCCCAGTAATTATATAACATTGAAAAACCAATACGTTGAAATGTGAACTCCACTGAGAAAAGGTTTTTCTTTCTTTTTCCCTCTTTAGAACCACTGTCATGCCGTATGGTAGTGCTTGGATATAGGACTTTTATCCCCCGTGTCATCTATCGTAATTACACCCTTGGCGTATTTATTTATTTCGAGTCCGCATCTTTAAGGCGTTAGGTGGGAGAAAATTCCCGGGTCCAGACTCTCGGGTCCGTATTCCTGATCAGCCTGACTGTGTCAGATAAAAAAGTCCGTATCAGTGATAAAGAAAATTACATTATTTCACGAGAGATTTACAGTAGATAAAAAGGCATGTTATGGAATTTACATTATTTGTCCCGTCATTTTTGGCGGGATGCGCGTACTAGCAGTCTTATAATTCTATTTTCCGTGATTTCAAACTTGAAGGGACTCACCAAGGAAATTTTTTTGACCGAGCTTTCGGTTGAATGAGCTTCAATCGTTTTCATGGGTGATGTACATATTTCGATCGAGTATGAGGAGGAAGCAAGAATTATCTTAATCAAACCAGCATTCACGACGCTTTGGACATTCATTTGCTTTTGATAACGTATGTATACTGCAAAAAAATTAAAATTAATATCAAAGGCAAATGGTAAAAGCATTTCAGAGCATTGGCGAATCAAATAATAGATTTAATCGACACGCGGATGTCCCAGATTGTGGCTTTACCTATTATTTACTTATCAACCATGATCGTTTACACTTCATTTCGGCAGAAGGCTGGAGTATAGTTTTATTCGTTTTCATAGTATTTGGTTTATAGCGAAGTATAGATTCCGCTGTCTATGTAGTGCTGGTTTCGGTCGAAATACATCGCCCATGACGGCGGTTGGAGTTTATTCAACCGAAAGCTTTTATTAAAAATAAAATTATCTTTGCTGAATCCCTTCAACTTTGAAATAATGGAAAATATGAAATATTCTTTGTTCCGTATCCTATAATCCCATCCAAATAAATCTCCAATTCCTTATTAACTGCAAGCCTACGAGATGATATTTCAATGCCGTGCAGACCTTGTAAATTTCCAAGATATGAAAACTCCCACCGCAAAGAGCGTCTCTGCTTGTGAACGCATATGCTCTGAGACAAAATTTTAAGTTTTTTATCAATGACCAAAGAATTAGCAATGATTGACTTGGGAATTTGTTATCGATTTGACGTAGGAAAAATGCTTCATAAGATCGAAATATTCCAGTTTACGAGAGTTTTCTGCGTGGATTTATACGAATCATGCTGTAAAAATCAAGGACCCTCGCGTGTCATAAAGCTCTGAATTGTAGCTCTGAACCTAGGTGGCGTAAGAACTGTGGAGGTCGGTGTTGAAATCAGGAAGAAAGTCGGTTTTGAAATCTCTGAAGATATAAGGTAGAAATTGATTTCGAAATCAGGAAGGATTTCAGTCAGAATGTTAGCATGCAAACTTCAAAGAAATTAGTAAGAAAATCAGTGAGGATTCTGGTGCTGAAATGAGTTCGGATACCTATGAATAAATAGCATAGAAGCCCGTGGGAAAACGTGAAAGGAAATCGACTGGGAAATTGTTGAAGAAATCAATACCCAAATCTCGTACAACTTTTAGCTTTGTGTCCTACATAAAGGAGCAATAACAGCACATTCATTCAGTCGCAAAGGTTTCCTTCTCCTAGTCTATCCGAGGATATCATACCGTATGTTACAAATTCACTTATAATTAATTAACAGTTTCGCTTAATGCAAGATTAACTGAATGGTGCATTCTGCGTAACCTGATGCCTTCTCCACCCTCTGCACGTTCATTTCCATTAGTTCCACGTATACCCATCCAACCGTACCTGTTCGTACCGTACTTTCATACGTACGAGTTAAGATTTTATAGCTGAAAATCCCTTCTGCGAGTTGAAGAGACATGCACGGCAGATCCAGGATTCCGAGAACAATCCATTTTATTTTAATTGTTTCACCAGTTTCTCTTTTAGTCAACATTTTCAGTAAATTTCTATTTTCTTAAAAGGTACTCCATCTTAAGAACAAGATCAATATTTCTCATCACGTTGAGGTATTGAAACATGTTCTTTTAAATCCAAAAATATGGAATTCCTTTCACTAAAAAATGTGTAAAAGTTGAAAACATTATTGGGTGAATCTAAAATAACACAGTGGGCTTACAGTTCAGATTCACGAAATATCCACTTTATAGTCACACATTGCATTATAACACACACTACATTTACACGCTTGTATAAGAATAAACATGACAAATTAATTTTATTTTTCCTACACTGTGTTGAATTAGTTTTGCGCAGTGTGCCTTATTGTTGTTCCTTCGAATACCTGGGTCTCAACAATCTTATCAATTGCTCCTGAAAGGAAACTTGTAGCTGTATGTGTAGTTAGTACGGAAATTGAAAGTATCCTTGCTTTCATCAAATTGTACTCTAATAATTAAATTAGATAATATCGAAAAGTTACATTAAATTTTTGAAAATATAATTACCACGATGAAAGTCTACAGTGTAATACTAACTCAAATTCATTGTTGATTGCAGGTTTAAAATTGGGCAAAACACCGAAAAAAGAGTTTTGCAGCTATCCCCAATTCAGCTCGTTCTCTTTCTCAGAACGAAGCGGAATATTTTTCGCAAGAGGTTTTGAAGCGAGAAGGAGATATATATAAATAAACATCTTATTTCTTCAGCGCAACCATCGACAAGACTGGCTATTCGCCGAGCAGACTCGTTATCCCTGAGAAATTATTTTTTTTTCGTGCTCTGAACGCTGTTCTTCCCTTGAAGAAAGTGGTCTCCGGTCCATTGATGAAAAATAAATTCTAAGAAGATAACCCGACGTCTGGCACTTCCCACGCATCGCCTCCGTCACTACCAACTTGAAGCGTTCAGTGAACTTTTCCACGTCGCTTCTTGGCGGAACGTCGCTTCGAGTCGTCATTTTCTCGAGCTTGCCCGGCAGAAGTGATCTCTTCATTCAATAATTTTCCGAAGCCGCAAATCTTCCTCCGCGTTTTTCCCGCGCTTTTCCTCTCTAATTTCGCCACAAATGCTGTAAAATTCAAAACTGACTACTGGTGGAATAAAGTTTACTAAGCTATAGATTGCCTCACTGCTTTTCTCGTAATCATCATTTGGGATTCCACGTAATTTTTTCAAATTTTCAGCGTAACACGCGTTGCTCGAGATTGTTTTCACAGGGACTCACACGCACCCCGTTGTTGCAACATTTCATTTCAATTTCAAAATTTTCGCCAATTTTATTTCTCCAGTTTCAAATTACACATTCAGAATATTTCTAACTTCCTAAATACTTCATCCTTTCAAGCCTGTATTCTTACGAGTACTTTTCGTTCTCACACACCAACTGACATACACTCTTAGTCCAGCTCCTTCGTTGAACTGTCGTTTTGATCGTATTTTCTTCTTCTAACAGCTGTCATTTGATACTTCAGAAAGTTATTTTCGGACTCACTGAAACTCTCCAGAACTTTTAGACATTTCTTGCACTTGTGCTTAATTGTGTCGGCTGTCTAACATGGCCTTCTGTACCCGCCAGTCGTGGTGATGATGGTGACCACCACCTCCACTCACTTCACCACCATGGTGCAGGCCCTCACTATCCTAACCGCCCTCCAAATGTTCTCCGAGGGTGAGTACAACTTCTCCAAGTTATCACTATTTTTTCCGAGCTGTAAATCTCGTTTGACAAACTCCTTGCCCGTGCGTTAATCTTGAATGAAGAATAAATATTAATACGTTTCTAAAATGTACTTATTAGTCATTGAGATTGGTAACCCTACATAATAGATTTAATTTTTGAATTGAAGTGAAATTAAGTTTTTATTAGAGCTTAGCAAGATCTTACGCATTGCAAAAAACATAACAATGAAAAGTTCAAGTTCAAGTACAACGTAAAATATAAATTGATGCTGGATTATTTTCAAACGCTCGAGCTCGGAGCTTGTCAAATGAATATCCGGAAATGCATAACGGAAGCACTGACGCCTGAGACTACACAACATCGCAGTGTGATAAGGGACACCGACGTGTAGAAAGCTTCCCTGGCCCATAAGGATACCAAGGTTAAACTGACTGATAATTTCACTGACCAGCTGGTGCTCAGTTTCACTCAAATATTGACTGAAAATTTTGTGATTTCCTTCATATACAGTTTCATAACGTGCTAGAAACGCTATGGAATAACACAACTTTGAGTCGAAATTTTTTTTATGAGTATTAGCATTTGGTTTCTTCTTTTTGTATACTACGGAAATACTCGTGGGTTTTCGGATGTCCACACAGAAAGCATTACAAATTTTAGATATCAGGTGCAAAATATTCATCTAAAATATAATGTTCGCACGTGTGCGAATTGCAGGAGCTTAAAGTAAACGCCTGAATGAGGTTGAAATCGTTTGCCTCCTAAAATACCTCTCGCAGATTTGAGCATTTATGCAGAAAATTTAATGAAAATTTTTCTTGCAAGCTACACGGCTGCCATTATGATAATACTGATACGAGAGCGTATATCAAAGTCACCTAGGTTTACCACACTTGAATACATTTTCCAAATACTTTCTTGGCGCAACACTGTTTCTCTGGCGTCATGAAGAGATTCCTGTGAAATTTCCTCTATAAATTACTGCTCATTGTTTTACTACAACCCCTAGACTCGATAGGAAAATATTTTTTTACGAAATTTCTGCTAACTCATGCTCTGAATATTTCTGTTCTACTTTGAGAATAGTCTCCACATTTTTGACACACTTTTGTAATTCGTAAGCTCGTTACAATACCGACGGGGAGTATCCAGGCCTTTGAACACGCTTCCTTGAATCATGTGTCAGTTTGGCAGGCGTATATTTTGTGTACCAATTGAAAGACGCCATTCGTAAGTCCACGGCATTTCCTACCCAAGTTTAGTTTACTCCTAATTTTGTTATTTGACAAGGGAAGAAATTTCAAGTTATGTTTCCAAGTGTTATCTCATCAAGCCTAACCTGTCGTTTCATGTGGTTCACGTCAGCATAACTCCAGCACCACGCGTGCAGAATGCATTATTGTGGCAGTGAGCTAATTCGCTCGCATAATAAGTTGGAATAACACTCGCTCACAAAAAGTAACTATGTAAGACTTATTTTTTATCAATCAATTACCATGCAAACTCTCATACGCTGTGTGCTGCTGCTGCACTGAGCCAACGAGTGAGAGATTACCACCCACGTGTGTCAAAATTTCTCTTCCTGTCACTCTGAATTCGTTGAGGCAGTTCGTGGGATTTGCATCTCTGAAATATGTAAATATGTCATCATGAACGAAGGCTACTATTAATTTTGGCTGCTATTATTATAAAGAAGAAAACGCATATTGCAATCAATAGTGATAAAATAATGGGGAATAACTGCCTTCGTATTTAATGAAGTAATAATGACTGACCCAAATGTTTCCCAACATTTGAACAAATTATCTACGTTATACCCACATCGAATTATTCGTTTCAAGGATGGCGTAAATTTTTCTAAAGTCAATTTAACGATACGGTCGAGATAGATATAACACCATTGAGTACTATAGCAATAGGGTAAGTTTTGGATGTGTATTATGTGTTCATTCAGTCTCAGGACAGCTATTGGAAATATTCTCTTTGGGAACTATAGAAAAACCACACTGATGACTATAGAAATAATAACATTGACAAATATATAAGTAATCTCACTAACAACTGTAGAAATAGTGACACTGACGGCTATGTAAATAACATCACGGACAACTACAGCAGTGATCTCTCAATGACTACTGAAGAAGTAATGTCGTGTCAAGAAGTGGGTACGGTTCTTACTTCTTCCTTCTGTGATGTGCGTGTTGACATTTTCGCGCGAGACTTGCTTAATTCTTACACGCTTTCTTTTGCTTCTCAAATCACGCTTTTTTCCTTGACTGACTGGTGCTCACACATGAGCTAATTTGTACGTATATTCGAGGCATAGTGGTGCTTCTTTTTGTCCATATTTCTGCCGGTGCACGCTGGTGAAATAAAGATTACCGTAATTCTTGCTATTCCTCCTGCTCCAGTCTAACTTTTCAGCCGAAGCATGTATATTAATCTATAATTGTTTATAATTTGGGCGGCCCCAGCGCACATACCGCCGCGAGAGAGTTGATTATAATCGACAGGGCGACGAAAGAATTAGACGTTGAATCTAGCACTACCCCCAGCGACCCATACATGTAACATATTGAATAAAACCATCGTTTATAAAAACCGTCGTATTTTCACGCTTGAATAAATCATTCACCTTCTGTTGGCCTTTAAGTGCTCTAAAATACCTAGCCATTATATGAATAAATGTTGCCTAACTGAAAAATTTTGTAATCATGAAGAATTTTACGTTTTTATCTGATACTATTCCGGCACCTCACGGGTTGAGAGCGTAAAATTTTAGACTGGTGCATTGTTCTTCTTGTCCTGATTTGTTTATGTATTTAAATTTCCATAGCGTAATGCAGTAGCGGTTCTTCCTTTCTTTTTATCATACGTAAATGTATGACTGCACCTCATATACAGGCTAATAAGTTGCAGAGGTTGTCGGGCTCTAGACTAATAATTACTTTCTTTTTTTGTTGTTCCTGTGTCAGTATGTGTACCCTGTGGTGATGCTTCCTCTTGAACGAAAGAAAATAATCTTTTCTCAGGAATCATACTTAGAAATAAAAGTGCGTCGCTATAGGGACGAGGCCAATGCACCGTCTCATACGGTCGGTAATTTTGTGTACAGAGGACTCTGTTGTTTGGCCAGTTCGCACCTCACTCCAACTAAATTGAAAGTTACATAACTTCACGCCAATTAATTATTTTCTTCGCGAGCGCTATATAGGTAGCCATTTTAGTCGTCTTTTTCCGAACATTTTTTTACCAAAGCTGTTTGACCTGGCTTTTTATTCATAATTTAGCTTACTTGGGAAATTTATTCCAGGTAATTTGATCCTAACATTCATTTGTACATTAGGACATACCTGCGAGAATACCTGACATGACGACTGAAATGAATGCCTCAGTTATGACAGTCACCTGTGTTGTAGCAGGGATAGGTTGTGATCACAGCAGTAGTTATGACAGTCACCTGTGTTGTAGCAGAAAAGAGTTGTAATCACAACAGTAGTCATGGAAACCTTCGTAAGAAATGTTACGTTGTTCTGACCGCCACTTCTGTCAAGTATACATTCGTAGGGAGCGATAAATAATGGTTACCAATGTGGTAAAGAAAACTTCAAGAGTAAAACATACAATTATAATTAATACTGCGCGTAAGTCAGTATAGGATTGTGGTAAACAGTACAGTAGTACCACTAACACGGCACGAAGTAAAAGCTCGTTGTAAATAATAAACTTTTTCGAACGTCATCGTAGATAAATAAACATTCGTGGTAAATATTCATCTAAAACTTGTATTTTTTAATCACCATAAGTGTGTGAAAAAGTCAAGATAACGATAAGCCCACAGGGATTCATTTCGAGAACCCAAAACCAAAGAAAGACGACATTCAGTCTTTCCCTCATAAAAGGGACGTAAGTGAGTCTGTGGTTACTACTGTCCTCTTTGCATTCCAGCATTTCATTTATTTAGAAATAAGTGAATTAAATCGTGCCAACACGATTTTCCTTATACAGGAAGGAAATATGTAGCCTTCGTGAGAACGATTACCTCTGAGTGGTTTCCGAGGAATTCCTGTGCAGAGAAAAAAAAAATTCGGTGGATTTGCTTCGTTTTTTTGAGAAACGACCGATCTTAGACGTGCTTTTTGAGAAATGCCAACTTGATGCATTACTTTTTTGTCCAATATTGCGTTACCTTTTTGGAAACTTTCGATTCGTGTTTTTACCGGCATACGTGTGAAAAGGCTTCCGTAAACGAGTTATAATATTATTCCCCAGGAAACAAAATCTCACCTAATTCGAGAACATCAGTAGTCGCCCACACGATGCACATGTGAACACTTACAAGCGTTAGAAATATTTTGTTATTGATATAATATTTTAAGTGCAGTTTTTCATTTCACAGCTTAACCACCACAAACTAAAACAAGGGAAGCTGAAGGGGCGTTAATTACGCGTGGTTTTGCGGCTTCATTTCATGCAATGACAGATATCATTAAGGAAAATCTTAAGGACTTTACGTTGCAAAACCAAAAGGCTGATTAGCATTCAAGTGCAGAGAACGTTAGAGTATCGTAATGATCTCCCATGGTCGTTGAGCTCAAAGAGAATGCCTTGCGGTCATTTGAGATTTCGGATACAATGACGTAAGCTCCGCGTTTGAGGTTCCTGGGACAATATTCGTGGGTGAAATTACGGAAATTCTGGAGGAAAGTGTCATTTCAACATAATTACATTTGCAGAGTAATGCACGTCTGCACTATGATTCCATTGAGACTTAGTCTGACAGGAACTTTTCACAGAGTGTTCACACGAATAGTTATAAAAATGAAGAACCATTCGCTAATGTTTTTCAAAAGTTAAACCAACGCTTGTTGTGAGTAAAGGTAACCTTCGATCTACATATGCTGTAGGTGATTTGTACATCATTTTCTTGGTGCTCAAAATTTTTAGTGTCAGGAGCACAACGTATATGTATGAAGAACACGTGTTCCGAATGCCGGTAACTAAGAATTTTCATCACATATTAATGTACTGTACAATACACACACATGAGGGCAAGTTCAACTCAAACGCAAGCTCCGCATCTGACAACACTTGTGCGTCACTGTTATGATCGTTGCAAATGTCGGAGGGAAAGCAAAAAAAACATCTGCAGTTGACGCACCTGAGCTTCAAAATAATGAGAACGGCTGCTTGCCAAGAAAAACTTCAAATAGAAGGCTTCAGTATACGCCACCTGGCTCTCATGAGCGGCCTGCTGAGATACGCCTAAAACGTTGTCGTCGACTGAGATATGGCAGTCGGAATGGTAGGTTCGTTACCGTCAACAGTCAATTCATTTGAAACGTTTGTTTACAACGACAAATTTGGGTTTGACGCGATTACGCAGTCAAATAAACGATGTCATGGCAGCTAGCTGCTTGCTGGTCCCAATAAGCAACAAGGCATCTAGAGAAACCTACAAAGAGAAGTAAAGCATAAAAATTTTTGTTTCAGTGTAAACAGTCGTACAGTTAGAAAGATAGGAAAAATAGAAAAAATACAAGAATTATGCACATTTAAACATGTGGAAACAGAGGTATTATGACAATTGGTACCTCAATATTAGGAACTTGGGCTAGAAGGTACTGCGTTAGGGGGTTGTTGATGGGGTTGTATCCTCCTGCTGCCTAATGTATCCGGCTCTGGAAGAGGCTTTTCGTTCGAGGGACTAAAAATATTCTCATTAAATATTTTATTTCTATGAATGTTGCCGTTAATAAAATATATAACAACGCTTTTATTGCCAATTTACTTCAATAAAAATGCCTAATTTCATCAACCAAGAAATTTATTAACGAATTGCAAGTGCTCAGAACTGTTTAGGCCTTTTTGTCTAATATTTCCATTCATTTATCATTAGATTAATTTGAAGCACTTCATTTGTGCACGAACGTCTCAATTATGTAAAGACATAACTTTGCAGCTGATGCTAGCTTTTCTCTCGCGGACGAGTAGAATATATCTGTATTTATTAACATTTTTTAGTTTCCTAACATAATGTTTGCAGTAAATAATATAAATGAGGTAATCATAATTTTTGAATAATGTACTAACACAGATGCGTGAGGAATATATGCCCGATAGTTCATTCTCAAGCACGCTGTTCAAAAAAAATTTCTTGGAGGCCGGTGCACATATCTAGCAATAGTCTCATTTAAAAATTCCTGTGGAATGGAAGGCCTGAAGATAATAAAATGAGCTCATTTCATTCACAATTAAGCTACATTTTCCGAGAACTTCGTTGATTCTTTCCGACTTAGAGTGTTACATGAAGCATTTTTAGAAGCACGGTGAAACGTGGGCGTGCCGGAAAAATAACATTTCTTCAAAAATGGTGCTCAAGGTGTGATGAGTTATATTTCCAAACTGGCGGACAAACCTGACATTCCGCGCACGTTTTATTTTCTAATCACTTTGAAAATTTTATAGATTAACTTCACGCAACGAAGTCTCGAAACGTGATCGCATAGTGAATACGAGTACAGCGATGGTGTGTGAATTACAGCCTTATTATAGTAAAGCTAATTGATCTAAGTCTTAATTTGGGTGGTCGTACTTACTAGGGAAACGTTCATTTTTTCTTATAAACACAAAAAATATAACTATGAGCTTATAAGAAAAGAAAATTTCTATAGCCATAAGAAATGACAACATTTCCGTCATCACAGAAAAAATGTATTTCATTGAATTTTTATTAATCAGAAAACAGTTTTCTTGGATCCCACCTCCAGCTTCGTCTCACTTGTGTACTAAACACTGCCCTCTACTTGGTTTGTGCCTTAAATCTTTGTATCGGGACTTGGGCAGGCCAGGTACCTGTGTCCTCACTACCACGGTCTTCTGTACTTATCTAACTGCAGTCATGATAGACGTACATTTAAAAATGATAGACATTCATTTAGATGAACTAAATGAGTGTAGTAGTCACTAAATGTACTACTACTAATAATAATAATAGCAATAATAAGTGTTGAAAATGTAAAATAGCGTAGGCATAGGATATACACTTCGGTGTAATATTGCGCTGCTTCTTTTTGATATTATTACTACATTTTCATCTAATAGATCACCCTATACATGCGTAGAATTCCTTTATTCAAGTTGGGATGTTTCTTTTTTAGTTTTAAAAGTGGTGAATTTTCCATGCATCACGTCATTAATCTTATGAGTAGCATATCATATAATTTAAACCATTTAGACCAACGCAATCAAATGTTATGAAGTGAAGTATTTATAACTTGTGAACGTGCAAATTTCAATTTTTCTACAAAAAGCTCACACGAGCTATGTACACATACTCCACCACGTATCAAATCTACTTAACAACTTACAAGTCCCAAACGAACCCTCATACTCGTTTTACGTGAACACGTTACGTCCACAGCCCCTCACACATAAC
Organism: Orchestia grillus; assembly: GCA_014899125.1. Lineage (NCBI taxonomy): Eukaryota > Metazoa > Arthropoda > Malacostraca > Amphipoda > Talitridae > Orchestia > Orchestia grillus. Next base: position 13,381 of record VOMN01011010.1, read on the forward strand.
CCAGCAGAAAGCAACCTTATGCATTCCGTATGAGATATCAGCGAGTTATTTCGAAGCTTCGAGCTCAGTCTCCGTACTTTCCGTACGAGAATTGTACTCTTCTATTTTGTCCTTGAAGTTATCATGAGCTGCGATCGGCCACTTCCCTCCTGAGACGATCGATATTCAAATCCGTCAAGTGTGACGGGAACGAGTCGTGATCACGCGGTGGCGTTCCGGTGCGTGGCGCTCGTGCGGCGGCCCTGGTGGCGGGGTGCGTGTTGGTGGGGTGTGTAG
>VOMN01011013.1:0-12693 GCA_014899125.1 Orchestia grillus
TATTGTCTATAATGTCATAAATACATAGCTATTTAATATTAAACCCGGTCCCGGTTCAATCCCGGTCCCGGTCCCGGCCAAAATGACCCATCCCGGTCCCGGCCAAAATGACCCATCCCGGTCCCGGTTAAAGACCTCATCCCGGTCGATCAATACTCCATTACCATGTTTTTTTTTGCGATTCAATTACGGTCCTACGGCCAAGGTCCTCAGTCCACTACGGCCAAGTGGACAGTTTTATGAACTGTTTATAATTAATCATTCACGTGTATGAAGGGCACTCGGCGCGTGCTCATAACCTGCAAGGTTGAGACGCTTGCGTTGCTGCTCACATAAATTTGCCAGTAGGGTCGAGTCTGCTAAAAGCGCCCTCGGTCTCCACAGGGCCGGGAGCGATGCAATTCAACCGGAGACCGTACCGTCCCCATTCCGAGTTCAGCGACCTGTCAACAGATGGCAAGTACAGTTTTCATTATTGATAACTCCGAACAAACGAACTCAAAATCACACATGATATACATATAACATTGTTAACCTTTTCTTCTCAGGGGTTTCTGAAGAAAACTGAACATTTAGACTAGTTTTAATAAAAGATTATTAGTTAGTTTAAAGCTCCCTCGACCCCTGGCACGTGACCAAGAGGGAGATAAGAAAGAACTGTCTAGTCTGGACTTTCAAGACCGTGGAGCCGGGGGGCTCTCACACGGGACTCCCTGCGCATAGAAACAGCAAGGTAAAAAAGAAAAAATAAAGAGTAATCAGCGAAGAAGGCATGAAAATGGAAAGAAGCAAAGTGGGCTCGAAAGATAGATGTTCTGAAGGCCTAGCTACAGCTGAGGTACCCTGAGAGTCCCCCTGTGGACGCCAGTTCCTATATCATAGGACGGACGAACATAACGAAGCTAATCATATTGCCTATGGCCTTGTCTATGCTTCCTCAGAGGTATTTTCATGTCATCTCAAGGTGTAGGTACAGTCGAGTATTTACGCCCCGCATGAAAACGAGGTCAATAACCTCGATGCTAGTTTTCAAATCAGAAACTCTGACGAGCTCACTAAATTCAGTGGAATGATACTAGTTAGGGAAAAACTGGTTCTGTTCTATAGCGGGGAAAGCTTCACTAGTGGCGCACGGCACCCAGAGGCAGTCAACATGTCTAGACAGGCGGTGCGTAATAACTTCCTATCCTCGGTTACGTTTCATTTCGTCGAACCATCATAGCCCGATAAATAAACTTCAACAACGGGGCGATGTGCATTTTAATTACTTAAACGAAATACATGCATGTAGAAAGAAGGTACAGTATCAGCGTCATTAAAAAATTTGGTTAAGGAACATTTCGACTATGTATAATAGGAATTCGTGAGGAAAAACGTGTGGCTTATAGCCAAGAGACAATAACGCGCGATGAACTGAGGGCACCGCACACCTAATTAACGGCAACAGAAGTCCAGCAGACATTACAGCAACAGAAGATAAAGCCCAAGGTCGGCAGAGGGCATCACAGGATGCACACTGCAAGGTAAGCTCAACAAAAGGCCCCGCACTCGGTCTTCACTGACACGAGCACATTCAACGAAGACGACCTAATGAACATGAAACTGCAATGCAGGTCCGAGGAATACTAGCGCAACTGAACAAGAAGCGATGGGCTCACTTGCTCATGGTCTCCACTCCCGCCTTGGCGGAGGCGCTGGGGCACACGAAGCCCGTGCCAGACCTGGTGTAGGTCGTCGTGATGCTCAGAAATGTACCGCCTGCAATAAGTAAAGCACTGGCTGCACTCACAATTTACTGAAGAACCGAATTCAAAATCGTAGTATGCCTCTCGAGTTGTTATTTACTACTCCCTATATATAAAGTTTCCTTGCTATTTGAAAACAGAAGTAAACTTGAAGTGCATGCATAAATGGGCTTTTGATAATACATAACGAATAGTTATTAATGACGCTCGAGACCATGAATATACATGTGTAAGAAAAACGATAAATAATTTTCTAACTGAGGTCAATACCAGCGTGGAAAACTTTAATGATGTTCCGATAACAAAGTCACCAACAGTATATCAGTTCTTAATATCGTTGATGTTTACAAAATACAGGGCGATCAACCTGAGTGTAGACAAAAAGTTTCTTTAAAACTCTTCAGTGCAGTAGAATTAACAATAACTTCAGTTGATGATAACGATAACAGTAGAATTAACAAAATAACGACGTTGCAATGCAGTTTACATTTTCCTCTCAATGTCAACTATATCCACCTCTAGCCTTCACTACACGTTTCGACCTATCGATCACCTGACTACATATTACATGGAAAATTTCTAACGAGATATGTTCTTACCATCGCATACTTTTAGCTTTAAGAGCGTCAACATTTTGATGATTGAATGACCAAGGTTCACTCTCGAGAATGCTCTACACGCTGAAGTCCTTCACTCTCGAGGATGCTCTGCACACTTCAAGTCCATCACTCTCAAGGATGCTCTGCACACTGAAGTCCTCAACTCTCGAGGATGCTCTACAAACAAGTCCATGGGAGTTTTCATATGGCGAAGGAGTCCACAACTCCTTGCGCCAGAAACCAGCTATATTGTCCCTATACCAATTTTGAACAAGGTTTACCGTACGGGAGGTGGCTCCATCGTGTTGAAGAGTAATTTCATATGCTCCGAATGTATGGATCCAAGCGATCAAATTGTTTTCAGTTAGTTCAGATATATTCGCTGGTTTATCGTTACCTCTTCTTGGATGAACATGAACGATGTTTTCTGCGCTGTCGAGGTCACACTACCCAAACCATTAGAGGCTGGTTTTTGGGCGCTGGAAGGACAGGCGCATTTTCACAGGGATGTCTTGCTTAGTTTTTGTGCATGTACGGTAATTTTGGTGATTGCAGTTTGCTTCCACAGTGAATGATTTTTCATCAGTCTACAACACTAACGGCCGAATGCCACCACTCAATTTTTCAAGAAGCTTCGCTTGCGGTTGAATTGAGCTTCTCTTCTTTTAAAGCGATGGCTTCAAAATTAATGTCACCAAATTTAGCGTAGCAACATAACTGCCAGAGACTGCTGACAAGTTTCCTAAAGCTTCTCCCTGAGGTCCCTCCAATTTTTTTCTCCTGTTTTTCATAAGTTGGGGCGCCCTAGCCGACCGATTTGGAGTACTTCTCGTACTTGGTAGGAGCGATCCTGTTTCTTCCCGGAGTTCGAAGACCTCACACGTAGCTTGGCAAGTTTAAAAATTTACCCTGGTTTCCTTCCTGTCTTATACAGTTACTAGTTGCTTTGCTAGTTTTCTCACAATTCCTTAATTTGGAAAACAAAGTTCTAAAAAACACATATTCATTAAACGTAGTACTATGGTAAAATTGTCAATAATTCCCAAAAACTTTCTATTTTAATAGGAAGATTGAATGGTGTTACAAAAATTGTCGACTCCTGGATTGCTCTCTCTGTACGTAATGCGGACGAAGACCACAGGTCGATTTCTGGACAACATTTACTCAAAAGGGAAGTTATACATACTTCGATTATATTTGTACCGGTCATATGTCTGATTCACTTTTTGCCTCCCGAAACTTGGATACTATCAGGTTGTAACGAAAGTTCTGTCCGTTTTTTGATCTATAATTTCAGGGCATCAGTACACTAACTTGACTTATAAATGACATGTGTAGGCATCTCCACAGCTAAAATAATATTTCTGCTTTCAGATTTTGTAACAGTTATCATAATAAATAACTATTATTGACCTAAATGTGAACTCCAAGTACAGATCACATGAAGTATATTTCACTGTATGAATTTCAGGCGGGTTATAAAGCAATTTTAGCAGCAAGATCTCTCAAAGAAATTCATAGAAATGTGGTGAGTAAAAAGACCTGTGGTAGATAGTTTTTACATTTCAAAAAGGATGACTTCAGTTTAAAGGAACCAAAGAGAAGGACTCTTCAAAAGACTAAATTCTGAGGAATTGCAGGCCGTCTTTGATGGAAACCCAGCCAGAACAAGTAGAAAACTGCTTTAAATGGCTTAGCTGCTGGAGTAAACTTCAGATGTTATTGCTTGATTGTCACTCAACAGCTCATAATGAACAGTTCCCTTCATGTCCGACCACACACACACAAACAAGTTTTTTTTCGGATGCAGTCCACTTTGAGGCTGTGGAACAGGCTTTGCACCACGGCTGAGCCAGCCACTGTCTTTGGTGTTTAATGTTATTGTAGAGCATCCTCTTCTTATCTCCAGTAACGATTGTCTAAAAAAGGCGTTTGACGTAGACGAGAATGGAACGAGACACAGATGTTCACACGATGTTCCCATTGTTTTCTGAAAGGTTGTGTGGGACCTATTTTCCAGCCTTGACCAAGCCTTTTCAAATTGCGATATGTGGTCGTATGACTAACATTAAACTCCTTGTTCAGTTCCCTAGTTGTACTGGCTGGGTTTTCACTAGTGACATCCTGGAACTCCTCAGAATTGTGCTCTGTAGAGCGTCCTTTTCTTGGCTTGTCCTATAGACTGAAGTTTTTTTTTTTAATGTGAAAACCATCTTCACCACATGACTTACATAAGGGTCTTTGAGCGATCTTACTGCTGAAATTGCTGTATTATCCTTCTGAAATTCGTACAGCAAGTATGGCTAATGCGTTCTTCACTAAGAGCGTACATGTGGGGAAAAAATAGTTATTTATTGAAATAATTATTACAAAATGTGAAAAAAGAAATATTATTTCAGTGATTTAGAGGGCTAGAAATATGTCACATAAATTAAGTTAGTGTAATCAGGCCGTAAAATTATAGCTCGAAAAAAGGACAGAACTTTCGTTACAGCCTTATATTATGGAACAATTTAAAGAAAAAGCCATTGATACTCAAAAATATTTTTGGGGATGGTTCTAACATGTCATTTTCTGCTGATGCAAATATCCTTTCATTTTCATTACCCAAATTTGACGCTACGTAGCGAGGTTTGTTGAATTGGGAAATAAGTTCCAATGCCGCAATGCTCTCAAACGATGTTTGATGCCTAAAACTTTAAATCAGTGAATGAACGGTGCTTTGGAAAGAGAGTCTTAACTTAGTTGCATGCAATTCAGTATATAAAAGTCAAAATAAATGTCACTTGGCATAGACTGGTTGGGAAGTAACGAAAAGGTGGTATTGAATGGTTTCCGTCTCATTGAATACAGTTTTGCAAAGGCTTTCGATTGTGCAAGATTTTTTTACACAATCGAACGCCTGATCCTATCCCTTATATCACTCGGAACTGTTACGTTACTACACAATCAAACTCCTTACCCTATCCGTTATATCATTCCAAACTGTTACGTTTTACCATAAAGTAGAAATGCGTAGCTTGGTCCTGAGGTAACCGTCGGGAGGCAAAGGGTAAATATACTCTCACTTAAACGGTAAGCTATCATAGATGTGGAGTTAACAGACAGAAGGTTGATAAGCAGCTACTAAAAAAATCCAAACGTAACTTGGATCCTTTCTAATTGTAATCATGTCACGTTAATATACAACGAAGACATCAGATAGAGGAGGAGAAAGCTGAATCAAATGTCGATGAAGCGATACTTTGTGACCCCGCTATCAGTATCTGAATTTTTCTGGAGAAGTGGTCTAGAGAAAACGTCACCAACACCTGCAAGGGATCACTCACCCCGCTTCGCTTTGATGAGACGTCTGCCCGCCTCGAGAGTGACGTTAGCGGTGCCGTTCAACACAATATCAGTGATGGTGCGCCAAGCGTTGGGGCTCAGACGTTCTGTTGGCTAGGGTATAGATAAACATGTTTTCAATGCATCAACTAAAAAATTGTCAACTACTTTGATACGTCTTGTACGGAGGGCTTAATTCATACAGCAGGCTACTCCATCGCGTGAGCTGCATGTGCGCCATGCCCACGTAGCACACATCTCTCGCTATCCTGGTCAGTTTTCAGTGCCTCAATTTTTTCTATAAAACAAACGCTCTTCAGCTGAATTTAATTATTATGATTATGACGTCAAAATGAAATGAGACTACATCTATGCAATTGAATGTATGACAGTCATTATGATGTTCAACTATTATTTTACAGGGAAAGAGACAATTGCATACACTTCAGGGTCACACAACAGTTCCAGGACTCTATGTACAGCTGAATCAAATTAATGTGAAATCGCTAAACCTTTTTACTTAATTTCAAGTTTTGAGATCAGTTCGCTCTTCGTACCAAACAATCTACCAGAGCGTCAAGTCGTTATTCGTCACGATTTGTTCCTTCTTTCGGTGACGGCCCTATGTTGTCGACAGAGGTGACGGAACCATGTTGTCGACCGAGGTGACGGAACCATGTTGTCGACCGAGGTGACGGCACCATGTTGTCGACCGAGGTGACGGCACCATGTTATTAGCCGAGAGGGCAGCAGGGCAATCCGCTCGGCCGCTTGTGCCCGCCGTGACACGTGACGGCCTCGTGAAGCAACCGTTGACTTCTTCCAGCAGTGATATCTGGACGATGGAATTTTAATAGACGAACTTGCATCTGTGGAAGCCGCTTAAGTGTCACAGACAAAAGCGCTAGGCTGGACGTAAACTTGAACGAGACAGTACGAGGTGTTGACGCCGCCTGTATTGTAGAGATCTCTTTTTACTGAATGTAACCGGGTGGCCCTGGGACACCATACCTCATCGGGTTCACCTCTCGGGCAGAATTCATCGGAGGATATTTTACGCTAGAAGATAGGAAAATTATCCAGGTTTTCTCCTCGTTTGCATCTTCTTCCACCGCACCGGGCTACCTTCCTCCTGTTACATGCACTGGCTTTGACACGACTGCTTTACATTCTCCGCACAAAGTACTTCAGAGGGCACGAGTTGCCATCAAAATAGGACTCTTCTCTCTGGCACGCCCTACATAGTTGGCTGGACATAAGACCCGACGACAGGCAACGGCTTCTGGCTTCTCTCCTTGTAAGATACGGTATGGTTCAAGCCTACGCATTGCTGCAGCTAGATGCTGCGGTTGCTTTTTGTAGTTTGGGGTTTGCTGGTCAGCACGTTAGGGACTCTCCAAAAGACTTGTGGTTTGCTGGTCAGCACATTAGTGACTTTCCAAGTCACCTGTTTAAGAAGACTTGTGGTTTATTGGTCACTACGTTAGCGACTCTCCAAGTCGCCTGTTTAAATAGACTTGAGGTTCGCCGGTCAGCACGTTAGTGACTCTCCAAGTTGCCTGTTTAAGAAGACTTTTGGTTTGCTGGTCAGCACGTTAGCGACTCTCCAAGTCGCCTGTTTAAGAATACTTGTAGTTTGCTGGACAGTACGTTAGCGACTCACCAAGTCGCTTGTTTAAATAGACTTGTGGTTTGCGGTCACCACGTTAGTGACTTTCCAAGTTGCTTGTTTAACAACACTTGTGGCTTGCTTGGTGACCCTATAATCCTCCAAATCCTAGTAGCTTTCACGTTACCCTTGGAAACCCTTAGCTTCCAGGGCGTGGAGGGAGCATTGGACTCCGATTCAACTCTCAGAATATCATTCTTACCACTCCTGGACTACCCATTTTCGCTCAAATCAAATGTTATCTCCCACACATGTTTATATTTTATTTATTTTATTGGTTACTTTGAAGCTCTCTAGCCACATGGAATGCCATCTTAAGAGAGTAAAAGGAAGAGACCATTTAGTATGGATTTCAGAAAAGGTGGAATAAATGCACAGGTGTATTCCCACACAAGATTCTCTACACATAGAAACAGCAAGTTAAGAAAGGAGATGAATGAAAGAAAAAGAATAATCAGCGAAACAGCATGAAAATGTAAAAAGAACGAAGCGGGCGCGAAAGATAGAATGTTCCGAAGGCCTACCTATAGCTGAAGTAAACTAACACTGGCCCCCTGGAGACGCCACTTTCTATAGCATATATGGTAAACAACCCTAACTAGCCTAACCCTACCGCCTATGGCCCAGCCTACACAGAGTTAACCAGTCCAATGCTTTGTGACCGGAACGGGATTTGGTCAAGGATATTTGCTTCCCCGTTAGTTTTTTAGAAATTTTAACTTCAATTTGAAAAGCAGTTCAGCAAATTTAAATTAGTATGAAATACTGATCAAAAATTAATTATTTCTAATTTGTAGCATTCATCACCAAAAAATGAAACTTAACTCGCCACAATAGTGTAGTTAATTAGTAGTTTGACACCGAATGACGCAGATGATTGGGACCACAAATAAAGCAGCGGTACCTCGTGGCCTGCTGGGGGGCAGATGCGATCAGCAGACAGAGGTCAGTACCCACCGCAACCTACTACCGAGTTTGCCCCCAAATAAAAGGAAACGACTGACGAGACTTGATGCAATCTTAATCAAGGCATTGCAAAAATCATCTTCAAGTCTCTAGTGTTAACACGATCCCGGTGTACCAATTGACCACCGTTCCGTACTCGTTTGCCTGTTTGCAACACTCATTTTGTTTGCTTTAACAGAAAACAGTCAAATTTTAAATATCAAACTACCTTCAACACGATTCATCCTAATGAATATAGAGAGCAGAAATCACGAAACCACAGTTAACTTCAAATACAAAAGTGTCGCCGTATTAAACCTAACCAAACTCTGGAACAGCATAACTAAGGGACAGCCTAACGCAGAGAATGTGTTACCGTAAGGTCAATGGGCCGGACTAACTCAAGTACGATGTACATGGTGGCCAGGCTAACAAAAATACTCAATTACGACGTACAATAACGCACAGAAATGAAATTGCCAGCTGCGTTGTTGATGATGACGTCCGGCACACCGAAGCGCCGCTCGCACGCGTCCAGGGCGGCGGCGACGCTCTCAGCCTGCCTGATGTCGACGGCCACCGCTAGCACGTTGCCTTTGGTTGCATTTCTGATACTGTGAGCAGTCTCCTCCAGCACTGATAATCTCCTGAAAAAATAGTTTGATGTCAAAATCAAATAAATAACATAAATATATGTGACTAATTCTGATGCTTGTGTTTCGCTTGTAGTATTGAGCGGTGTCCTCATTTCGTTACTTTTCCGCCAAACAGCCTTTGTGTTACCACTGCTGCCTGCCAAACAGCCTTCGTGTTACCAATGCTGCCAAACAGCCTTTGTGTTACCAATGCTGCCAAACAGCCTTTGTGTTACCAATGCTGCCAAACAGCCTTTATATTACCGCTGCTGCCTGCGAAAATGTCTCCGTGTTACTACTGCTGCCTGCCAAACAGCCTTCGTGTTTCCACAGCAGCCTGCCAAACCGCCTTTGTGTTTCCACTGCTGCCAAAAAGCTTTCATGTTACCGCTGCTGCCTGCCAAATAGTCTTTGTTTTACCACTGCTGCCTGCCAGACAGTCTTCTTGTTACCACTGCTGCCGGCCAAACAGCCCTCGTGTTACCACTGCTGCCAAACAGCCTTCATGTTGCTACTGCTGCCAAACAGCCTTTGTGTTACCACTGCTGCCAAACAGCCATTGTGTTACCACTGCTGCCTGCCAAACAGCCTTCGTATTACCGCTGCTGCCTGCCAAACAGTCTTCGTGTTACCACTGCTGCCTGCCAAACAGTCTTCGTGTTACCACTGCTGCCAGCCAAACAACCTTCGTGTTACCACAGCTGCCTGCCAAACAGCCTTCGTGTTACCACAGCTGCCTGCCAAACAACCTTCGTGTTACCACAGCTGCCTACCAAACAGCCCTTGTGTTACCAGTGCTGCCAGCTAAACAGCTTTCATGTTACCACAGCTGCCTGCCAAACAGCCTTTGCGTTACCACTGCTGCCAAACAGCCCTCGTGTTACATTGTTCGTCAGCTGGTCGAGTTCCCTCACGAGAGCATCGGAACTTATCCAGATTCTCGAGGTAATATTTAATTTGACATGAACTCTACATGTAGTGTTATCCTCCTACAAATCCCTACGGTAAGCAATAAGGGGGGGGGAGGATCCCGAGTTGTAAAGTGTTGAGAATCTTTGAAGAAACATCATAAAATTTTAATTCGTTTTGAACACCATTTTCATGCTAGCAATGAAGATAACAAAATTACTTCCAACGAATCTACGATGACGCAGTGATACCGTGCTTGTCTTCTATTCAGAAGGTTTTGGATGTGCCATGGCTGTCTTTCATGAGTTCATGAATGCTTTCTTGGAAAAGAATGGAAAATTCAACCTGACAACCCCCTGCACCCTTATGTGCAAGTGCCCCAACTGGGGTGTGGGTAATGGACATTGCATTGTCATTAAAAATAGGAGTTTGATAAAACATTACATTTCAATCTCAATCTAATTTGAACAAAATGTCTTCTTTTATTCAGGAAATCGTACGGACCGTATTTTTACAAACCTGTTTTTCTGTCCTGACTAGTTAACTATTCATCATCTTCAATTCCTTCGTAGTAAACAGAACATAAATCTGGCACGATAGTTAATTTCAACTGCGAAAAGAATAAAAAATACTTTAATTTTGCTAAGAATGAGCTATTTGCTCTAAAATATTTCGAACGAAGCTCACTTTGTGTCCCAGTGGGTTTGCACTCCGCCAGTGGGATTAAGCGCACGGGTTCAAAGCTCTAGCAAGGCATTATTTTTCAACAAATATCTCGGTCTCAACTTTTGTTGCGAGCTGCCAAGCGACTGGAGGTTACTCATTCCGTACATGCTCTAGATGGGGGAATGAACAAACTCGTACCTAACCGTAGTTATAGAAGTAAACAGGTATTTTTCAGGAACTTGAGGGTCGACTTCGACAAGGACTGCACACCATGGACCACGAATACCAGTGCAAAATCTTCTTACACATCACGCACATAGGACCGTACTAACTGATCTAAAAGAGCGAATTCAACAGCAACTTTAGGATACATCACAAGCTGACCAGAACTAGTCAAACACCATATCGGAATAGTCCACCGGTTCGCAACAAGCCCATTGAAAGAAATACAAGAATCTTATATCAACAGCCAAATATATCAGGTTGATTCTATCAACAATCTATATCTTACTACTTGCGTGTCTCAGAGAACGCCATCGAGAACGCGCCCATACGACCTTGCAGCTAATGAACTTCTCTTCACGTTGCCATAAACTGGACAATTTCCTACAAGTTGTCCTTGATAGGCCTCGCTGGCTCCACTATCATCAAACGGCAGAGGGAAATGGCCTCATTCAACACCTCGCTGATATGAAAAGACAAAACAGGCGGCACCCCAGTGTGGCCAGGGTGTGAATACCCAAACCTCGACAAGATATCCAAAGATAAACAACTGCCGTACCTTCGTCTGCTCAGTCGCTCTCCTGTCTTCCCTAGGGTAGACGCCCGCTTATGCGTTTTTAGGCCGGTGTTACCCCGCCGAACATCAAATATTCTCGAAGAAGCATATGCAAGCTCATCCTGAACACTTGTGGTTGTCGCGAGGAACGTTCAATGGCCGCTTTGCATAAATGACCGTTTCGCATCCTCATAGTTTGCTTGCAGAAAACTTTCTCTGCACCGTGCCGAAGTTATCGTTATTAAATACATTCTATTTCAATTCGAGCGTCCGTTATCGTGGGCATGCCATACTGTTTTCTATCAAAAAATCTGATCTTTTTGGAAGTGTATCCTTATACCGTCAATTTTTGCAGCTGTGCCTATGCCTTAAAAGACCGACTATCATAAAAAGTACGCTGGCCAGTGCCCCTCATGGCGCAAGCTCGCTCTGTACTTCGAAGCATGGCGAATGAGCGGCCGGCAACGAAGCACGGGCTGGCCCAAAAAGTAAGGTACCCTCCCTGATATTTGTAGCACTGATACGTTAACAAATGTTTAGGAAACAATTCCATGGAAGGGTACCTTACTTTTGGGCCACCCTGTATGTTTTGTACCGCCCGACTTTCCTCTAAATCGCCAGACGTACAGATTCCTATTGAAGGCTCCTCAGAGATGCAGTTATCAATCGACGACTTCTCTAAGTTCCGCTGGACTCGGGGGGAAAATGAGGCACGGCGAAGCTTTCTTCGAATTGTATTGTGGTACGCATGAGACAGAGTGACAAGGGTACGCTGAGCGGGGCCGGCAATACAGTGAGCTGCCAGCTGAGCGGAGCTCTACAAGACGAGTGACCTCGAGCGGCGCTCTGTATTCGCTCTTATAGGCCCCATCCACCGTGAAGACGGGGACGTACCGTGGAGACGGGGACGTACATCTCTCCCCCCCAACGAAAAATATTTTTTGTTAATATTAAAAAATATATTTTCGTATTCGTATGGACTCATCATTTTAAAATGAACGAAAAAAAAAACAGAAACTATTCCGTACGGACTATAGGATACAAAAACTTTTAATGTACGAACGAATGGATCATCAATTCTAGCATATACGTTTGCTGCAGAGTAGAGCAACTANGCAGAGTAGAGAAGCTATGATAACACATGTAAAAGATGTAAAAAATATTGGAAGGCATTAAGGCAAGTCTAAACTTACTCAAAATTTAGGTAACTAAAACCAAGGTTATACGTAAATAACACGAGCCAATTGATTCCCAAAACCAGTTCATTAAAATTATTTTTTTCCCTTACTTCTAAGCCAATTATTTACAGAAGGACATTATTATTAAACAAAAATTTTAATTCATAATTGAACCGAAAATACAATTCTAAATAAAGTTTTAACAGTGCGTGGAAAATAATACAGCCCTTAAAAAAGTTCTT
>VOMN01011025.1:0-10892 GCA_014899125.1 Orchestia grillus
TAACTATTTTGGGCCTAAAAATAAATATTTGATGCGGGATCATATTTGACACCAACCGTCTATGGAGCAGAGTGCAGGTTCGCTAGCCGTCGTGCTAGTGTTAAGGAATGTGTACGAGTTTCATTTTAAATTTGCAGCTCAATGAGAAACCCACATTTATTTTCTGATTTCGGAATTAGAATTTCTCGTCGTCGGCTGTCGGCAATGCGCCCAGTACGATCTCCTAGTCAGCTGAGAACCTAGTGGTTCACAACCGTGAGCCCATTGGTTTACAACTGTGAGCCCGTTCGTTTACAACCGTGAACTCGTTGGTTTACAACCGCGAGCCCGTTCGTTTACAACCGTGAACCCGTTGGTTTACAACCGCGAGCCCGTTCGTTTACAACTGCGGGCCCGCGTACACGAGTACAGGCCCAGTCAGAGTGTCCGTGACAGCATCAGGAGATAATTGCAGAGCAGCCAGCGAGCGTGATGTGGAGTGGTGGAAGTGCAGCACTCTTCATCACACAGAAACTTTGGGGAAACTCGCTGACGAGAAAGAACAGGCGGAGGGACATGCGATGGAAATGGCTATGACTATGGTCAGAAATACTGACATCATTCAAGGTAGACTGAATTTTCCAGAGGTGAATGTTTGTTAACAAGCAAAGCAGCACTTGACCGCGCCAGAGAATGCAAGGTAAAGTTCGTCTTTTCGCAGAGTTTTATTGGTGACAGTGACAGTTCAGACATAATCAAACATCCTAATTAAGGTATCGTATGCTGACGCAAGTACCGGAACGTACAGCTGGTGATTTCATTTCGCGCCGTGGTCGATTGAAGCGATATTTTGGTTGTGAATATGACAGTTTATGGATTTGGCACTTCATTTTGAAAATTGATTCGCTTGAATTCCCTACGTACAATAGACTAAATTTGTTTGTATAAATATATAGATTTTTAAAATTTCAGAATACTTATTATCTCTTTCTGCTCCAAAATTGTACGTCACCTGAAAAGTTCCCCCTACGTCACTTGAAATGACGACAAACGTGAAAAGCATAGACTTGAAACCACTTACTCTGTAGGTAAAAAGTTTTAAAATCTACTCACAGAACAGCAACGAACTACACGGCATGACTAGAGCATTATTAAAATTTTATGTCCAATTTTGCACAAACTCGGTGCTATTTCATGAAATAAAATTACATGTTCGTCTCCACGGTGAGGAAAAGATGAGGCCTGACTAACGACACCAGGACTGTCTCGAGTTCTAACTCGGAAAATTGAACTCCAAATTCCTCATTGCATCCAGGTCCCCGGTCAGTAATTAAAAGGGATTTCAACTCTAACAGGGAATCGAGTGTTTCTGAGCACAGGTCCAAGCCCAGCATCTTCAAATATTTGCACCACTAGTCTCTTCAGAACGGATCTTTACCTGCGTACGTAATTTCTACATGTCCCTCCGGTTTATGTTTCTTCTCTTTCCTTTGTCTTTTCTATCCTTGGTGATAGAGTTCGTTTTATACAATTTTAATGTTATTGCATCATTTCCCATATCTGTAGCCATACCCGCTACTAGGATATTGTTGGCAAGACGTGAGACAATCTTTGCCGTGTCCGCAGCGGCCAAACGTCATTTCCTTGGCATATTCTCACGCCTACATTATACCGTCGCACGTTATGTATCGACGCATAACATGTTATCTGATGTAACATCGTGAATCATACCATATCAATCGTCTTGCAAATTTATCTGTATATTACCCATAGCATAGGAACCCTCATTGTACTGAAGATCATTTCGATACTGTATCTTATACTGAAAATAATATTTCCAAAAACCAAATTTGCAAGAAAGCTTGACCCGCAGCTTATGTGCGATGCTCTTCAGTCGAAAGAACACAAACTGAAGAAGTATGAGAAGCAATATAATGCCACCCGGACTTTTACATCAGTGTTCTCACTTATTAGGAAAGAAGTTCGTAGCTGAAGACATGAGAGAAGTAGTCCAACTCAAGATTAAAACTTTGAGCTCAGCAGTCAGTGGGCCCCCCCAGCTAGCACTGCGCGCGACTTACAAGGCAGGAGAGACAATCAAACGCTCACCACACTAGAGAGTTCCCGAGTAGTGAGCTAAAAATTCTACATGTCAATCGAAGACGTACTCTACGACCCCAACTCGTCGTATTCCAAGAGATATCTATTTGATACACGAACACATCTCTCACATCCAAATTTAACTCATTAATGCGTAAGTTTATTCCCCAATTGCTTCTGCTAACTTTTTAGAAACTAGTTTTTAGTTTCACTCTTACGATTCTAGTTAAAGTAACTTCAGAGAAAAATTATAGATGCATTGTATAATCAATAGAACATTTATTGCCTCTACCTTTTGTCACCACTGCTCGTATTCGGTATTATTACCTGAAGTGTACATAAAAACATACGGTACGCATTAACGGATCACAAGCGGGGCAGACCTGCAGGACGACACCGTAGCGCCAGCACTAACACCGTCTCGCTGCCCATGAACCTCACACGAGCGACAACTGAGCACATTTTAAGCTGCACTTCGCCGAGCTCCTGGAGCCTCGCTATCAGGTAAGAAATTGAGTCTGATAGCGAACGTATAAATGAAACAGGGACTGGAAGGCATGACTAGCAGCGCACCCTGACACAACTCGCACGGTCCCTCAGACGACCTTTGCAAGGAACCTGTTCCCTAGTGGAAGAGGTGGTGAGGCCGCCAGCGTATGCCTTGGTCAGGGTACGGGCAGCCGGCGCTGTCACACCAGCGCGCAAGATTTCCTAATAAGGGCTGAGGTGTGAGAAATGATTCGCACAGAGAACTCCAGAAGGATTATATTCATTTTCAAGGTTTCGATCAAACGCGATGTATGTCTTGCTTGCATTTTACAAAAAAAAGTAGAATACACTCAACCCGAGCAGGATAACAGCAACCGATAGTATCACTCTTCTGCCAAACTCGGTAACCGCAAAGATATCACAAAATAGAAAATAGCAACAGTAACGAACCGAGCGGTTCATCTTTGGGTTTCTAATCAAATTCTATGCCATGAGACAAGGAAATTAACATTCCAAATTACACCCCATCTTATGACACCATGAATACACACTGTCTTGTGCAAACTGGCCCCGAGGACAGGCCACGGAGTCGAGCCAATGACACGAGCGGTGGCGGTGCAGGACATCGAGGAGCGCTGCAGCTCAAGGCAGGCAGTGAGAAAAACACTGAAATTTAATGAGGCGTGCGCCTTTTGCGCTGACCTGTGCTGACGGCCTAGAGCTGCGACCTCGCTGCCGCAGGAGCGAGAGGGGATGGTGGGATGCGCTCGGTGGTCACCAGAGCAGCAGCGTTCCCAGCAGCAGTGTTCCCAGCAGCAGTAGCAGTGTTCCCAGCAGCAGTAGCTGTGTTCCCAGCAGCAGTAGCTGTGTTCCCCGGCACAATACAACTTACAAAAAAAACGTTCATTGATATCACAAAAGCCAAAACATCGCAGCGGACAAAACAGCAGTAGAAGCAGAAGTAAAAGTGACGAGAGCGGCGACCTTCTCGTATGTGTACACACATACTCGAGTAAGCATAAAATTGCGATGAGAACGTAAACTCAAAAAAATTCTTCATATTTTGCAAGGATAAATTAACGAGAAGTAATTTCAACATCTATTCGACACCCGGAGAGCAAAATTGAAAGGAGGTGAAAATTAAACTTTACACTTTCAGGTCCGATTGGAAAACAAGGTATCCGTAACTTAAAAAATCAAAAACAAAAAGTTAAGTATAAAAAATTACTTGACTCTTTCATTGCATTATAAAAGCCGATATCAAAAGAAACCTTGGGTTTACTTCTCAACTTTGAATATTTCTTTTTATACAGGCTAATTTCGAGGAAAATATTTGTAGTACGGAAGGTTTACGTGCCGTGCACATGGCACCTACTAACGCACATGCATCAATCCTGGCCGTGGGAGTCCATTCTTTTTACGCGCTTTTCAGCACCCAATGAAATTTGGTTTGTAACAAATCGAAATCCATTTGTATCAAACTAAAACCAATTTGGGCCAAGTCAAGATTAACTTGTACCAAATCAAAATAAATTTGTATCAACCAAAGACAATCTGTATCAAATCAAGATAAATTCCCGTCAAATCATAACTCATCACACACTCATTTATATCATTCATAACGGAATGATTGGGATTAATATTTTTGGCCCGATGAAGTCACTGCTAAATAGTTAAAGTCGCGATTTTGTTCAGATATGTCCTGAGGGCTGAAACAACAAATTCATATTCAGACAAAACAGGAACCATAAATAACAGAACTTCTTTCTCGCGGGATCGCAATAACGACCGTTCACTTCTAATTCATGATGAAACTGTAACATGCCTCTACCTACATGCAAACTCGAGATCAAATTCAAAAACACACTTCGTGTAGACAACCAGTTATGTATTGGATACATTACGAATGCTTCTATGCATTACAATATGTAAAAGGATTCGCGTCAGAAAACGCACCCCGTTATGCAACCCATTCCATCATCTCAGTCTCAAAATCCAGTCAAGTCTCGAGAAAAAGCGCGACGCATCCTGCATTAATCACCTTCTGCGATCCACGGACTCCATTTTCTCGATTAAAAATATCCCAGCGAGACGAGGAAACAATAATTATATATACATAATAGCACGCAACGGAGCTACGCTGGAGCTAGCCGTACTCACCTTCCGGCAAGGAAAACACCTCTTGTCAAGTGAAAGGAGAACGCCAGTTTGCCTGAAACCCCTGCTCGACTTCTGCTGAATCACGGTAAAACGTTCCACTTCACGTGCTCTAGAGCTACGTATCCTGCACGTCATGTGATCCCAGTAAATCATTGGATAGTGAACACTCTCAGGGTGCCAAAAATAACGATCTTTTATAGGTACAATACGCATGTCATACAATAATTGATTCCGTCTATGTGAAGTGGTAGGCACGAGGTTACTTGTTCCTACTCCTGTCATTATAAGTTCTGATAAAAGAATCTAACATTGCTTCGATGATACGTAATCATCGTTAAAGCACACAATAAAAGTTCTGAGACAAATGCCGCAAGTTCAAAGGCATAAATTGGCTTACCCTTTAATTTCATGTATCAATTAAAAGCCAATATTTCGAGCAATATATTTTTTGCACGGTCCCTTTAACATTCAACAAAAAATTTATCCCCAGAATGTCGATCTTACCAAAAGTTTCTGAGTCGAATACGTCGAAACATTCTTCCAATTGATGTGCGTAACACAGCCAATGCATAATTTTTAGAATCAATAGAAGATCCATTTTATGAATCGTTACGTAAGGGAATAATCTGTAGCTCGATTTAAACATCAAAAGAAATTCAAGAAAGCCAAGCATTAATTTAACTCTAGTTTCACCTGTTTATGCGTCAAAACTACACCTTTGGCCAGTCCTTGAAGTAGTTGGAGAAACAATACCGCACCAACACCTCAACCCTCACACTCGCACGGCGGCAGTATACTCCGAGTAATGATGCGACCACAGCATTAAGCGCACGCTCCAGCACTAGGGCGCACGGACGGGTTAGGTAAAGGCTCCAATCGTGGAAAATTCACACAGCTCATTAACCCCAAAGCTACAAATAATAATAATTACAATAATAATAATTAGAATAATAACTAGGCACCCTTCCTTTGCGTTGCATATTTACAAAAAAAGATATGGAAGTGAAGAATTTAAAAAACATTTAATTCGGACGTTTAGAGCCACAGTAAACTGCAAAGTGCAATGAGATCAAGTTTCATAATACGAATAGATAATGTTCTAGTACATCAATTCCAATGCTAGAAATAACTATCGGACCAATATTTTCAGAAGCAAGCGCTAGGCTTTGCTTTGAGGGATGGCTCAGTTTCATGGATGTACAAGGATCCTAAAATACGGTGATAAAAATTATTCGTATTAGAGGCCAACACTTCCAATGTCTGAATACTGCGATTTTCTACACAACGGTCAACAGCGCAATGCTGTTGGATGCTGGAGTGGGGGGAAGGGCCCCTAGGGCATTTCCCATGCGATAACTACGACCGGCATGCTCTGCAACCCTCATAAAAAGTGTTATGAGGGTTGAGCCCAAATGCTGCGATGCGCAATGCGCACAACTGAAATTATTCAAGAGACGTCAGTATACTAATCCGCAGAGTATCCTTGGAACGGCTACGGGATCCTATGGTACTCCTGCTAAGTAAAATTATGCAAAAATGCTCAGGAGTAAAATATTTCAGCAAGAGATTCACCAGTTTTTCTTTCAAATTTTCAGATTGATGACCGAAGAAAGAAATACCTTCGTTCCACGGTTTGCCGAACGCGATTGCTTACCTGAATAAATGTTAGTTAAAAATTCCTCATTCAACATGAAACTTCATGCAAAACACGGAAGAGGACATTCTTAGTAGTTCAGTTTAGTTAGTTGGGAACATGCACTTTTAGAAGTCCAATTCATCACGGCGGTCGACAAAGTAGCAACAAATGACTCCACACGAGGACCCAGCAAGAACACTGCATTTTTCAAGTAGAATTTCTTATGCGATTTCTTATGCAATGGACCGCAGGCCGATTTCTCCAGTGCACAACGGTCTTGCTGGGACATTTCCTAGAGGTCGTGGGATATACAGTCTTGCCTCCCTCGAAAATACGTACGGAAGAATTTACTTATTCCATCTTCGTTTGAGAAAAATGTAGTTTTCCTTAAAAATCATCTGCCAATTTGAATATATTTTGAAACGTACGACGTGATTTTAAAGCGCTCTGTTCGCATTCTCATTTCGAATGCCTGAACTAAAGCTTTTGACTTGTGCCGAGAGAGTAAACTCTTGTTCCCGTACTTTTCGTCCTAAGTCTTGACGAATTTACCCGTTCCAACTTGAAAACTTTTCGAGTTTGGTTAAAACGAATTATTAACTCGTCCTTGTCTGTCAAAGGGTTAACAACTCCCCTCGTAACTTACTCCGGTCGCCCGCTCGGACGCGGGAGAATAGCCCACAGAGGACGCGTTAGCAACTGAACCGTCCTGTACCCTATATGGGCCGAATCTTTTGTTAATAATAAAAGTTAGTTTAGTACAGCGAGTTTTATGTAATTGGCTTTCAAAGTGGATTATACGGATCGATGTAAAAAACGTTAATTTGAGTACACTTTCAACCAGACCATGCGTATTCTCATAGTGCTAACGCCATGGCCGTAGTTTCAGATAACAAATAGTATCACCTAATGGTGACCACATGCACACATACACACATGATGACGGCTGTACTCGGGTGGAAGAAACTTGACCGTGTAAAATAATAGACATGCACATGGGACAACAACGGAAGAAATCAACTCTATGCCATACAAATAGAACAATGGTTTTACAATTTCGATCAACGCAAACTTTACACGGCGGTAAAATTATGAGAAAAAAATACTGAATGTGTCGAATTAATTCATGAAGAGAGCAGGAGCAGTATAAGAGCAGCACATTGAACTCACCTATAGTTGCGGTGCTACCAAGCATCTCTCCTGCCTTCAGCCATACATAATTGTTGCCACGAATTTCTTTCAAATGTGGGCGCGTACTTGTGTGTTTACATTAATTTAACTGAAAAGCATCACCGTCGTGCGTGGTGGCCGCGTGGTGGGACGAAGCGGCGCGGTCCTTTCCTCGACACTCGTAGCGATCACAGGCACGCACTTTTGCCACACTTATTATCTTAATTCATTAATATAGACGCTTTTATTTCATGAATTTATATCGATGGTTTTGTTAGAAAGCAATAGTAATGAAGAAAACTCTTCCCTTTGGAAGTAGGCCGCCGCTTTCTGCCGAGTGCCAGCTTTTCACGACGGCTTTCAGCTAGATGCCATGGCAATTAACTCTTTTGAAGATTTTCCTTGAGGAACCGTTGAACTTTTTTTCGTCTCTCGTTGAATAAACTGGACGCATAAGTTTTTAATTGTTTCTAATTCTTACAATAATTTAAGAGATTTCTTTAATAGTTGATTGCGGCGCTGACCGTACCGAGCTGGAAACTAGCAAGCCACTATCATTGGGTCTCACTTATTTAAGGACACTCGGTGCGACTAAATATGTTATAAATTATTCTAGATGATGTACGTGGATCGCCACGAGAAAAAAGTGGCGTCGGGAGCTTGATGTCTGTACACCTCCCACCACAGTTGGAAACACACTGGCAGCTGGCCTCGCACGGTCCGCGCCTGCAAGCCGTCCGTGCGAGGAATTATGCTCCCTCTCCGCTGAACGTCTCGCTCGCCAATCCTAGTCTCGGCACCAGCGCGTACCGCTCGAGGGTCAAGAATATTCAGACCTGTTAAGAACACGACGTCAATTCCTAGCCCGAACATACACTAGAAGCATTTTCTTCAACCATTGAACGATAGGTCTCTGGTTCAAGATTTTTATTGCTCCCTGTGTCAGCAAATTAATTCTAGGGTAGCACTTAACACCATTTTCGTTCATGCCTCGATTGTATGGAAGGCCTAACCATCAAAAGCAGGTATTTCTGGTGCAGCTTCATTGGCACATGAAATGCTGTTCTTAAGTGTTAATTTTTACGTTTGAATACTCTTAACTTCATCCCTTCCCTACCAAGGACGCTTTAACTCGTTTCAACCGAATTAGTATTCCTCAACTATAGCGAGCCAACTGGCCAAATTTCCGATTTTGAATGAAAAACTCGGAATGAGTTACCCGTCCTTCCTTCATCTCTCCCGGTATGAACCGACCACTGCCGTGTCTAGGTTAAGGCAACGACATCAGCAACAGGTTTCTCATCTAATAAAAGCTTTTAGAATAATTCACATCTGCTAAATTTAGAAACTGCTGAGCCCGTGTGAAATAGGCAGAAGAATCGAGCTAGGAACAGCCAATCGAACAAGACAAAGACTTAGACGAGAGCGTTGAAGAGTCGAAGAATAACTAAACATTCTAAGTCGAAAAAGAGAAAGACTGCAGCAGAAATTTAAACACATAACAGTATTAAAATTAAGAGAGACTATGCGGTTATCAGAGATACAGTCAAAGTTCCCTTGTTGCTGCGTATTTTTTTTGTTGTGAAAGAAAAAGCAACATGAGTGAAAGAATGAAACTCATTTTTTTCAAATGCCAGAAACCCCGATAACACTGCTAGAATTACTGAAAAGCATGGCATTACTACAGGTGCTGTACGATTGTACGTACACTGCATCAGCAAGTGTGTCTCTGATTAAATCATTGATCCAAAATAGATGAACTTTGAAATAAACGCTTTCTAAAAAGTTCAAGTCTTTAAGTCTAAATCAAGTCTAAATTTATTCAAATCTACAATATCGTAGCTTTTAATATTCAAGAGGTATACTTGCAAATTTGAAAAACACGAGTGTGGCATACAACACGAGTTCAGCAGTACATTATAAAAGTACGGAGCCATCGTACGCTGGAGTTTTTTGTATTGAGTGAAATGCTTTTGTCGAGTATTCAGGATACGCTTTGCTTTCTATCGCAATAATACTGCCATTTTCTAGAATAATATCTTGTCTGCCTTCCACTTTATGTGAGAAAATATTTATAGCTTCTTTTCTTTCAAATTTCACCGCACTTGCTTGAGGCTAAATGTAGAGGAGTTTTAAAATAATGGCGTGATTCATCATCATTTGAAGTCTCTCGACCTCGAAATATGGACACCGTCTTTCGCTCAGTTTCATTCAACTGAGCTGCAGAACTCATCACTCAGTTCAGCCAATGCAGAAAATCAGCAAATGCGTTCAGACGTCTATTGTTCTTGCGGTAGGTTTCGATTTGGGATACTTTGTCCGTCGTCATGCAATTACAATTTAAAATTTCGAGCCCCTTCAACTAAAATTTTCATTTTTTAGTTAAATGATAAGCTATTCGTATGGTCTTGCATTGGATTTTAAGGGCTCCATGGCGTACTGGTAGCGTGATTGCCCCGCAACCGAGAGGACCTGGATTCGAATCTCGGCTAAGGCGAGGCATTTTCACGTAACTAGGGAGTACTTCCCTTGGAAAAGGAAGTTTAAACTATATATTCCTCCCATCCCTCACCGCACCAGTAGCTGTAAAGTGTAAAACATTTAAAACTCAACGATAAAACGTGTTGGAAATAATAAAGGTTCTTATGTCTGTGGTGATGTAAATGATCTACTGACATCTAAACTGTTAGACATTTTGCACGACATAGTCTGAACCCCTGAAGCGAGAGAAGAACTCTTCTTCTACTGCAATTTAGAGTAATAATAAAATTGAAAAATCTCCTATCCAACTTTTAGCGAGAAAAGGTTAGTAGCACATATAAAATTTTAATGACACACTGTACATATGGTTCTATACATTGTAAAAGGCTCTTCAATTTAGGGCGTCATGTTTCAGAGCAAACTTACCTCGAACATAAACGGCAGGGCATTGAGGAACTAATATGCCTCATCGTGACTCTCAAAAATAGTAGATATATTTGTACTAGTCGCCGCTCTACGCCAGAAATGGCGGGACAGATGATGTTAAATTCTTACGATGTCCTCTCATCCACGGTAACTCTGACATGAATACATGTTATTTTCAGCACCATTGTGACGAACTGCCGTCTGATAGAACTTTCAAGAACTTTTATTAATTCCGACACGATTTACTGTTGGGTTTTCAATGCCTTACAACTACTGGCGTAGTGAGGGATATGTTGTTGGAACTTCCTTTTTTAAAGTACTCTCTACTTACGAGAAAATGCCTCAACTTATGTAACCTAGATTCATTCATACTTACGATAAACTGCAAAATTACAACAAAACCCTAATCTGTTCCAAATTCTACAAAGTGGAAAGATAAAACAATAAAATT